>NQII01008325.1:44729-64037 GCA_002778355.1 Clitarchus hookeri
ATTTTCATTATTTGTGCACTGGTTGTTATAATGGCCGGTTTGTTTACATCGATAACATTTTATCTGTTTGACATTGGACTTTGACTTTGAAGGTTGAGTGTTGCCAACATCATTCTTTCCGGCCATAGACCAATTATTCTGCTTTCCCTTGAACCTAGAACGAGCCGCAAAAGCGCCGCTAACTTCACACTCATCATCATGACTTGCCAAATCCATATCCAACAGCTTTGTTTTGATAGAATCTGCCGTCATTTGAATGCCTGAATGCTCAATTGCCATGATCATAGGGGAAAAACGATCAGGCAATCCAGCTAATAGTAACGATCATGTCCAGTTGATCAATTTCAAATCCTGTTCCGCTGAGTTTCTGTGCTGTATCGATAATCTGCGTCACATACGACGTCATCGAACTGCAANTCCTGTTCCGCTGAGTTTCTGTGCTGTATCGATAATCTGCGTCACATACGACGTCATCGAACTGCAACTCTCTCGCCGAATCGAAATCAAATTCCGTAGCAAACTTATTCTTCGTGAAAAACCGCTATCATCGAATAATTGTTTCAACTTTGCCCACAATTCTTTCGAAGATGTAACATTTTTTACGTGAACGTATAAAGACGGGTCGATGGTCATAATCAACTTCGCTTTGGTTCTTTCGTCATCTGCAGAATTTATTTCTTTATCGACTTCTGGCTTCACACAATGTTTCGTGCCTTCGAGTATTAAGAAATTCTCCGCCGCGAAACACCATTCGTTGTAATTATCACGTCCCTTTATCTTGGGAACGTTAACAAGATAGTTCGTTGACATTTTGAATCTGATGCACTAAACTTGTTCAGTCCGATAAATACAACAATCCGTCACGTCACAGTTCAATCGCGCACTTTTTTGTAATCTGCTTTTAACACTTGCTAAACGTAACTGCAAAATACTTCTTAAAGCAACAAAATCGCGAAACTTTTGTTTTGTAGAGCGAACGGCCCATAACCTAAAATAAAACAACGTATCGTACAAAGACAGAGCAACGACTGATTTTATTTAAAAAAATCTTAACTGCTAACGACAGACGTAGATGGCCGCACTAGACATATATTGTAGATATCATAACACCATTTTTAATGTTTTATCTCGGAAAACCCTCAACTAATTCCTACAAATTAGGAAACTAATTAATACTGTGGTAGTTAATGAAAACTAACCTGATTTTGTTGGTGTATTTATATCATTTAAGCTACTGAGAATGCTATGCTATATCTACGAAACAATGTAACTAATTTCATCTTAATTTTGGATGCTTTAAACATATATTATAAAAATAAAATTTTTCTCCACAGTCGGTTTTGTCCGCCATTTTGTAAGATGGTGCCACATGAATAAGTAAAGTTTTGTCTTACTTCGGGAAATAACAAACAATTCCCTTATAATTTAGCACACCAGTAATACTGTGGCTGTGGTTGACCATATAAATTGATAATCTATGCTTTTACAGAGAGAGCCAGGTGCTTATTTTTAAAATAGTGTCCTAATGAACATTTTAGGATAGCATGCTATAACTACGAAACCAAGTTACAAATTTAAACATAACTTATAACCTTACAGGGTATATGTAATCATGAAACGAGCGAATGCATAAACTCATTTGTTCGCCATTTTGGAAGAAAGCACCATATGAAAAATAAAGTTTTCGTGAACTATCTCGAGAAACTGGTAACTGCTACCACCAAACTCAGACACAAGGTATGCTTTTGTAGTCCATCAAAATATGTATCACTTAAGGAGGTGGTCACATATTTTCAATATCACAGCAATGTAAATATTTAATGTGAGTATACTACATATCCCAATCTATTTCCAACGTAACATTATCTATTAAAAACAAAAATGTACCAATATTTCTAATTTGTTTGCTATATACCACCACATGAGAAAATGAAGCTTTTTGTCATGTGTTGGAAACCAATCAGCCGTTTCCCACCAAACTTTTCACACAAGTAGCGCTGCACAAGGCCATTTGTAAAGTGTGCCTGGAATTATTTACAGTATGGCTGCAGTATAAACATTTAGATTAGTTTACCAAGTTCAATAATTTGACATGTTTTGGTATCTATTAGAACCATGAGATATGCCTAAACAGAACATGATATAGGATGTTTTCTGCAATAGCCCGATCGAGAAACTGAAGCCTACATGTCATATCTCGGGAACCGGCCAAGTTATTTCCCACCAAATTCTGCACACAAGTAGAGTTATGTTAGTCCATAAGAAATACATAATTAAAGCATCTCATACACTTGTTTGCAAAATGTTGTTAGCCATAAATATTTGAAGTTGATAATCCTAGTCTACCAAAACTTTAGTCTGATTAATACGACAGTTGATGTTCTGAATCCTACCTCCAAGATGTAGTTGGTTACATGTCAGCTTACTGTACGAGGTGTTCTGTTTTTCAGTCCCAGGTAAGGACGTGTGTATTTGTAATTGTCATACTAGTATTGCGTTTGATTCTGGTTGCATCTCTAATGATATCGCTATCAATGACATGTCCAGACACACCTACCACCTTTCCTATTAATAACCACATGAAAATTATTTGCATCTATGTAAAGAAAAGTAGGTTCATCACTTACATTGATAACGTCTTGTGTGATTATTGAAATTTCGAAATCATTCTATTTCATATAAATAAAATATAATCTTAAATATATAGGCAATTAAATATGTCCGATGGAGATAATAATTGTATCTTACATCACATTTTTTAATTTTCAAGTATTACGACCACGAAATAAGTTTTGGATATAATAATAAAGAAAACAACAAATAGAATTTAAATTTAAGTTGTGATGAAAACCTTTTCTGTGTATTACGCGTGTATTTATGGCGATAAGGACTTCTTCACATAAAGTTTGCTGCCAAAACACAATTACAACAATATTAGCTAGCGACATAAACTGTAGTTACATATGCTAGAGGGAGTATAAGTAACTTACCAGGGGAGGCGCCACGCAGGGACAAACATGCCTGAAGAACCCCCTCGCCGCCTTCTTTATGTTTCTCCAAACTGGCATCCTACACATACACATAGGCCATTATTGCACTGAGGGGTTGTACATGTCNATACCAGGGGAGGCGCCACGCAGGGACAAACATGCCTGAAGAACCCCCTCGCAGCCTTCTTTATGTTTCTCCAAACTGGCATCCTACACATACACATAGGCCATTATTGCACTGAGGGGTTGTACATGTCTGGCTAAAATAGCACAATCACAACACATTATAGATAAAGGTTACATTTAAAAAAGGATAAACCATGACGGGAAATTAGATTTTTTCTGGCTACATACTTCACTTGTTACCTTAATTTGTCCAATACTAATGATTTAAGAATTATTACATACATTTTTGTAAATTTTTTGTCAAATTATTACAATATTTATAAGGATATATTTGTTGTTGGTAATTATTTACCTAATTTTGCAAATCTCTATCTTAAAATTTTTGGAAATTCAAACAACATTAATTATAGTTACTTTTTAGTTTCATACTATTTTTAGTCTCATATATACTTTTAATGTAAAGTATATTTCAATGGAAGTTTACAAAAAAATAAAAAGGTTAAAATAGTATCTAGGTGAATAAGAATTGATTTATTTCTCATTTATATATTAATTTTATATAATTTTCAGTGTAGTATGTTAAATTTATAGCAGGTAAATAAAGACGCAGTTTCTTTTAACAATAACATCCTTCGCTGTAAACAAATCTGATGCATATCAAGTGATTTCTTTGTACATCGAGGAACCTTACAAATTCCGTGTAAAGATACATAATATTACACACAAGTTATTCAAACTCGTGTATGGTTTAATAAGTAAATTTTATAAAATTATTGCGAAGGAATGAGAATTTTTCACATGTTTAATCCACCAAGAAAATGAAAAAAGATATATATATATATACTTTTTTTATTGTTCTTCTTATTTTTGTAGCTACGGTTAAATATAATTCTGCGTATTGTTAACCAGTTGTAGACCGTATGTAGTACAAAAGTGTAAAATGAGCCAATATTAAGTAATCATTAAATGTATGTGTATTTATATATGCACCCATAAACCATGTATAGAATAGCTGTAAAAAGTGTCAATGTACGATGCAGTGCAGATGCACTTTGTTTAAGCAGTATTACACACTCCACTATATGTACCGTTAGACGTTTGAAATGCACTACTCTGTTACCACACACAGTTATTGCTGAATGCCTATAATAGTTATCGTTTCTTTATCATACAGCCTTGTAATGTATTAATGACCGGTATCAGTCTCCGTGTTAGTGGAAAGCTATGAAGATTATTTTATCAGAACAATTTATGGCGAAGTCAAAAATGATTAAATACACTCTCATAAAAAAAATTATATTTCACAAGACAAACACAAACATTAATATAAACACAAATGCTTAAAAATTGCAGCGATTCCACTAATTATGTTTTGTTTCATATAGAAATAAGCTATTTTCTTAGGTTAGTACTATAAGTGTATTTTTCAAGTGAACTTGATTTAAAGCAGGTGGTATAGTTGAAATGTCAAAACCGTTTATGTTAATTACGTCACGTATAACGATGTTTAGTGTCCGTATAACTTCAACTCCTGATGCGAGAGTAGGGACATTTAGCAACGCCTAGGAGTTAGTGTCTTTAGCAGCGACTAAGTGGGGTAAGTTGGAAAGGAAAGATCGAAGAATGTAAGAGGAGGGGGACAGGAGTGGTCTGTGAATGCGCAGTAGCCAGAGGCAACGTCCGCCATGTATACTAAATGAAAATATCAGGAGTGACTCAATCGGAAATGCACCAAAATTCCCTACATTATTAAGGGACTTTCACGGCTGTAAACCACAGTGATAACGGCTTATAGAGCGTTAGTTAACTTTCCTCTCAGCGCCCACACATTGATATTCACACCGAAAATATATGGTCTCAGTATAGGCGAGGCTAACATCAGTTAATACATATGTGTCGAAACGACAAGATAGGTAACGTTGGCTTCAAACAATAACGAGGTGTACTTTTATTCTATATTTAATTGACGTCGTATCTAAACTGACCATATCAAAGTTGTTTTCAATTATAACCAACAACGAGGAAACGCAAAATGTATATCTTGTGCCAAGCTTTTGAATGTGTTAGTGTTTTGAAAAAAAAGAATACCCTTAACACATTGAGCCCTGTTCATAAAACATTTTAGGAAAATCTTACGATTTTTTAATGCCACATTTGAATAGTTCTTACAAGTACCTAAGAGGTATTAAAATATATTTAAAAATACCAAAAAAACTTTTTTTCTAACACTATTGTTTTCTATGCAGAAAAGAATAGGTTTTAATTTAAAAAATTAAATTAAATGTTTTTTTTTTACATTTGCAAATATTCTTAATGACGATTTATTGGCATACTGATAGAGAATTTATCTTAACTATTTTGTTGATTACGAGAAAATGATACATATTTATTGCCACTTGTCAACTCGGACTGTGATAGATACAGCTTTGCGTAAGAGAACACGTGCACAGGACATTAGTCTAAACTGACAGCGGGCACTGTCACTTGTCATGTGAGGTCACATGTCCTCGTGCTACTGCATTCCTTTCTTTGCAGACGTTTGAAGGAAAGGCGGTGCATGGAAGGAGCCAGAAAGCCTGAATAATCTACAGTTGCTCATCTCCGAAACTGTGGCACAGAGTGAGTACTTAATAGTACAGAGGTGAAACAACCACTTGAATGGAAATTACACACTGACCAGCAACATGTTATAACGCAGTTTGCCAATCAGCGTATGCCAACCTACAACCCAGTCAGCTGCCAACCAATAGGAACTCGTCGCAGCGCTCAGTAGCCAATCAGACAGATCTATATTTCGAGAGCATAGAGCATCCTAGTAGAGAATGTGCACGCCGACTACAAATAAACCAACAGGAATCTTCGTCTCAGTGCACTTATCTACCGTGTGTTGGTATATTCTACGGAACCTCTAAATTGTTAGACAAAACCTTTACAAAAAATTTAATCCAAATCGAGAGACAATCAAATAACGGTATTTGAAATGTATAATGTTATCAGTTATCAGGGTTTTTTAAATTTTCCCTGCTTTTAATCAAAACGCTTACAGAATAACTGATTTTATCATCAAATGAAAAACAAAACAACATGTCACCAATATAAATACGATGTTGACATAAATTAAAACCATTTTTTTATTTCTCTGTAAGAGTTACTTGCGCCCTGTATCATTCTAATTGGTGTTAGTTGCTAGTTCACTTGCTCCGAAAGTTCACATTGGTTAGCTGGAGTACAATTTCATAGCCACCAATCGCAGTTATTTTCTTGTTTATCTGGAGACCTTGCCTCCCTGTTTTGTGCAGAAAAGTTATTCCGTGGTTTTGTGTCTGAAGGACGCGGGGAATCATGTAGGGATTAGCTCACAACTGAACTAACTACTATTTTAGGCTCGTCCATAATGTAAACCTTAATCTTCAAAGTTAAACTCGTTTACAAAAATTTAAATTACGAACATTTCGTAAGGAGTTGTGTATAAGTATTCAAACGTGTGATTGTGCAGCACATTATCATAACCAAAGCTAAGTTTGAACATTTTAGACGATTGTGTTTGGTTGTGAAATTGCTTTTAATGAAGATGTACTGGAGTTAATCTGACGTTATGAAGTAAAATATTACTTACTTTATTTCTTGCGAAGTTCCGCTGAATGAAGGTATTTCAAGTTTGCAGGAGAGAACGCTTGGCTTTTCAATTCCATCGAGTTTCGCTGCTTAGTAACAACAGTCGGGAGATCAATTGTTAAGGCATTTTGTTTATAAACAATGGACGCAATTACTGAAACAACCTATTATAGCAAGGAATTCTAATTTCCGAAATATTTCTAAAACACGTTTTAAGTTTGTTTATTTGCGTATTGCAGCTTTTTTGGGACATTTGCCAGATTTCTTTAAAAAATCTGATTTAGAAAGTGGGTTTTTTCCAGATACAGTAAAATTTTCAGTTAACACACATTCTATTACTTTGTTTCAAGCTCGACTGTTTTGTCATAAACGCAATACTTAGTTTGTTTCGGTATCCTGTAATTAAGCTTTCTTGTATGGTATCTAAAATATTTCGAAGGGCGGGCAATTGAGACCACGAGAAGAAGCTATTAATGCTGCATATTGGAACATAGATCATTTGAATTAGCCACAGAATGCAAAATCTTGGGTTTATCTGCAAATCAGTCAGGTCAAAGTGAATGCTGTGAGTCTTAAACTGTACTTCTCTCATTCCGCTGTGCCAGAAGGAAAAAGCATTATGAAGTCTGCCAATATCAAACGGTTTGAATTAAGCGAGCGACATTCCGTGATAGCGATTTCAGGTTAACCTTATCTACCGGAATAATCGAGAATATCATGTAATTGTCATAATATTACATTTTAATATTTGCTAGCTGCTTATACATTGTAATTTTAATCTTACTATTGAAAACCCTGTGTAACCATTTATTAATTATTTGATAACATTTATTAATGATTTGCATATATAAATATAAGGAATACAAATATAATGTTTAATAATTTAATTTCAGTGGTGATGAATGAAAATAAAATTTAAATTCAATAGAAATAACGATATTGGTTGACATTAAATTCTCCGTTACATAGGCACTGTATTTATATATTAATATTTATTAATATGGTGAAAGCTTTAGTGTCCATAACATTTCCATGCAATACATTCTAGATAACTCTGTGGTATACAGTTGGGGTCGAAAATAATATATTATAATGAAGGAAAATATACAAATCACGTTAACTTTGTTCGCGATTATCAGTAACTAAATCACCATATAAAAATTTAATGCCAAGTGATATATAATGAAAAATAAATCTCGAAGTGGAGTTCTTAAAGGAAAATACACTAAAATGCGAAGTAATAATAAAATTAAATTATTTTTTAATAACTGTTCAGGGAGGATTTTCGCTTTCCTTACATTGTTTGTCAATTGGACTGATTTTTCTTTTCAATCAGATATTTCAATAACGCGGTTCATATTACAAACAATTTCTATTTATATCAATTTATAATTCTATAATTTTAGCCTCGGGGGCTATGCGCTTATGAGCGCTACTTACAATGAGTTTAAAAGAGAAATAAATTTTAAATAACGTCCATATTAATGCAAAAATTTAAAGACAAGCGTTTCGAAAATAAATTATTCTACGCGATATTTCTTATTGAGAACTGGCAAACACTATCACCGCCCTCCCCCTGTTCCAACACCATCTCCACCCTCCCCAAACCCCCCTCCCTGTCATAACCCCTACGCTGCTAGTACAACATGATATACTGCAGCACACGAGCGATGAATACTGGACTTTAACTGTGGTACACAAGAACTCCAAGACACGCAGACTTCAAGTAAACCTCTAGATCAGCTATACTCAAAGTGTGTTCCGCGGAGCCCTGGGACTCCGCGAAGCCTTTCTGGGGGGTCCACGAAAATAGGTACTGATCATAATTAATAAAATACTAAAGGGGTACTATAAGGCTTCAGAGGAAAAATCCGTCAAAAGTTTAATATTACGTATTTACAAAAAGTTAAGACGCGAACTGAACGAGCGACGAGAGCCGCGCCGCGTGACTCACCGCGTCCGTGTTTTGTTTGCAGCCAGCGTCAGACGACAGCAGTCATCTCGTGTGTGACATGCGCTCAGTTCAATCGTGTTTATTGTTATTAGTGGTTTTGAAATCCTATGATAATATTCGTCATAATATTGTACCTACAATTAAATTATTAATAATGAAGAATGGAGCGCTGGCTTAAATGCCTTAAAGTTGGTGCAACAAAATCTTTCACCGATAGTTCAAAAGTGGTACTCGCAGAGAATGTGCAACTTCCGATCAAGACAGTATTGCGACGGCGTCAATCTCTACTACAGTTTTGAGTAAGACGAGTAAAATATGTAACGACACATTAAAGGCGAAAAAAAGAAAATATTATGAATCATACCTCAATCTCGGATTTGTTGATTCTAACGGTTCACCTCTCTGTATATTATGTAGTAAACTGCTTCCTAATAGTTCTATGGTACCTGCCAAGATGCGCCGACATTTAGAAACTGTACACCCCGAATTTCAATACAAGACTGAAGACTTTATTATGCGTAAAAAAGAACAATTATTGAAGAGTCAAAAAACCATGATGCATGCGACCCAAACTGTGAATGAAAAGGCCACAGAGGCATCGTATTTAGTTAGCTATCGCANAAAGGCCACAGAGGCATCGTATTTAGTTAGCTGTCGCATGCAAAGGGAGGTGAAGCGCACACTATCGCTGAGAATTTAATAAAACCATGTGTGTCAGATATAACCTAATGTATGCTTGACGATAAATCTGCAAAGCATCTTTCTACAGTGCCGCTTTCAAACGATACCGTTTCGCGCCGAATTCATGATCTGGCAAGCTACGTCAAACAAGAACTAATTGCACGCTTACAAGGAAAACCATTCGCCTTGCAAATGGATGAGTCGACTGATGTTGCTGGTCTGGCCATCTTGCTGGTTATTGTGCGATATCCATATAAATTTTCTTTTGAAGAAGACATGCTCATGTGCTCACCACTGCCTACTNTGGTCTGGCCATCTTGCTGGTTGTTGTGCGATATCCATATAAATTTTCTTTTAAAGAAGACATGCTCATATGCTCACCACTGCCTACTAACACTACCGGAGGACATTTTTAATAAACTTAATATATTTTTTGAAGAAAACCATCTTAATTGGAATGATTGCATCGACATTTGTACTGATGGCGCCAAGGCAATGACCGGTAAAACAGCAGGAGCTGTATCTCGAATAAAAAGTAAAGCGCCTAATTGTAGTTCCAGCCATTGTATTCTCCACAGACAGGCACTCGCGACTAGGCAAATGCCACCAAATCTAAAATTGGTTCTGGATTAAGCGGTAAATATAATTAATTTCATCAAATCACGTCCACAGCAATCCCGATTGTTTTCATTGTTGTGTGAAGATTATGGTAGCAAACATAAAACACTTCTGTTTCATACAGAAGTGAGGTGGCTATCTCGGGGTAAAACTTTAACAAGGCTATTTGAACTCAAAGCAGAGTTACAAACATTTTTTACAGATAAATCATTTAATTTGAAAGACCGTTTGTATGATAGAACTTGGTTGTTCAGACTAGCTTTTATGGCAGATATATTTCAAAAGTTGAACGAATTAAGTTTGTCATTACAAGATAAACAGACAACAGTGTTCAACGCTAGTAACAAAATAACTGCATTCAAAAGAAAATTTGAGTTTTGGATTATTTGTGTTGGTAAGAGAGTGATAGAAACCTTTTCATTGCTCAGTGAGTTCGTTATAGACTCAGAAATCTTGCAAGATGATTTGTTTGAAGAATTGGTCCAATATCTCAACTCCGTACGCGCATCTTTTGAGACTTATTTTTCCGAAGAACATAATACAATAATTAAAATGAATTCATGGATTCAAAATCCTTTTGTATCCAACTTGCAAAAGCCTGAAAGCATTTCAAACGAGATTTATGAATCATTTTTGGAAATGACATCAGACACAAGTATGGAATCACTATTCAAAACAATGCCTCTGAATGATTTTTGGTGCAGAATTCGTGACGAGTATCCAATTCTTACCTCAAAAGCCCTGACTGTTCTTCTCCCGTTCCCAACTACATACTTATGCGAGACAGGATTTTCAACCAATGCAGCTACAAAAACAAAATACCGCAATAGACTGAATGCCGAACCTGACATGAGACTTCAGCTCTCTTCTATCGAGCCTGACATCAAAGAATTGATGAAAAATAAAAAACAATTTCATATATCCCATTAATTATTTCAATGATTATTAACATAATTTTATTATTAATAAAGAATTACAAATAAATTGGTGTTTGATTATTCTAGGGTTCCGTCAAATACTCCGCTTCCCAAAAGGGTTCCGTAGCCAAAAAAGTTTGAGAACCGCTGCTCTAGACAATAAAGGCCTCGCCCCTTGTGCACGTACAACACCTCGCCTGGTGCTACGTGTGTTTCATAGTCGACGACATACAACCGGCGAAACAGATGGACCTGAGATTTAAGTAAGAAGGCCTAAATGCATCTTTCACTCGACATATCCGCCTGGCAGTCGCCTTCTGTAACACCACTCGGAGCCACGGTTTCCGACCTTGTTCTCTCTAAACCTAGAGCCTGGCTTTGTGCAGTGACCAGGCTGCTCGCCCCCTACCACGATGTACGTGGTTCAATTCCCGATGGGCCGCACCAGATGTGCATACGCGATAAACATGGAGGAGTTTTTCGTTCGTTGACGAGTTTCCGCTTTGTACTTCCTCGTCTCCCACATTTACATTTCGTTGCAATTCCGGGAAAATGTTCCACACTATCCGCTGTCTGCTTAACACGCGTCATTTCTTGGTATTTGGATTCCTTAAGGTCTCAACAACTCTCTGTGCCTGAACGTGCGCTTGCATAACCTACACAATCCGCCCCAGGAGGGAAGGGGGGAAACACAATGATAAGAGCCAGTGCATGGCGTTTCTATACATAATATTTCCAACACATTACCGGCAAATGGCATACTTGCAATTACTGCTCATTTTAATGCAGGATCATGCAATGAAATATTTTAATAACTTTAAGACGGTGATTTATAAATCCAGGGGAACAACACTCCCTTCTTTAATATTGTTTATGATAATAATCTACTGTATATTTCCAAAAGAAAAAAAATTTAAAAGATGCATTATTCAGGTCCCTGGTTGAATATATTCTCGAATATAAGAGGTAAAAATTAACCAAAATTGCAATTTAAGGTTTGCCAAAGAGATTATGCCCAGTTTTTTCCCATGATCAGGTATAGGTGTTTATCTCTCTTTAAGATATTAATAATAAATATCATTGCTAAATAATAAATCAACAAACAAAGATGCATCATGCAATCTCAGCTGAAAGCGCACCCATGCATACTGCACATACGGAACGCATACTACAAATCTCCAAAAATCATTCCCAAGCCAGATATAAGCTGATTTTGGTAATCCTAAAGAAAGAGTGATTGAAAATACCATCTTACAAATGCAAACAAAGAGGAACCGGAAACATATTTACAAAAAAAGAAAACTGTCGAAGCAAAACAGACCTAACGCTCCCAATTAGCGTTCTCTCCCTTTCGTCCAATCAAATGCGAGGAGTCAAATATCCTCCTTTTAATTATTATTGCACACAGATTCCAGGCAGGTGCAGGACTAAAACTCCAATGAGCTAAAATACACTCCAGTCACTGAGCCTCCCAGAAAACGCATCGAGTTAAGTAGTCGTATGCTGTGCTTAATACTTTTGGCCCCTTAAGGTTGTATATAACGAGCGGGTAAAATAAAATTCCAAGGTCATTGGAACTCAGTTTGAAACACATAGAATCCCGTATGTCTTCCGGTGAATGAGACCTTAGATTTATGGATTCGCTGAACAATATCAGACTTCACAATGAGATGTGGCAATCAAACTGAAGTTTTACACTGTTAATTTCAGGAAGAAAGAATACATCCAACATACATTTTAAGATAAATGAAAGTGAGGTGATGCGGACGCCATCATATTTTATAAATGCAATATAAAGGCGCATTATTAGAATATACCACGTGCCCTGTCCTTGCAAGAAGGAGCCCAAATACGTTCTTACGTATGACGAGGGAAGGTATGACGTTTGGCAAATAAATTAAACAGAAAAACATGAGACCTCAGAGAGGGACGTTTGTAACGAAGTCAACATATTCAGCTTCGTTAGAGACGAATGTTATTTTCTTATGCGTATATTAAATGCTTTTATAATAAAATTTTCGAAGATGGCCAGTTTGGATGTTTTCTTCATAATCCTATGTAATTCCGGGTTGTGTGTGCACTTCGAGGTGTTCCCTGTTCTCATTATTTGTTTAATTGTGTTCTTTCAAACTGTATTATAAATATTTTTAGCACATGCTTATTCTTGGGGTTGATGCATATCTATTTTATTCATTGTTTTATCAATCTTGCCTGCTATGATGTTTATAGTCTCTGCAGTTTCGTAAAACTAAGTGATTATTTTCTACCTTCCGAAAATAGAAAAATTTTCTTTTCATTTACAAATAACCTTCTTGATAGGCAAGTTTTCATCGTATTGTATATACGAAATATACATCGAGAGTTTATGGCTTTGTTATTATTCGGACAGCAAAGAGCGAACATCGTTTCTGCTGTTACTGCGAGAAGAAAATTTTAAATCTGCTATGTTCGATGACGTGAGGTGGATTGTATCCAAATAAATGATATAGCTATATTCACTTGTGACAAGTGTAAATCGTAGTTTGTCGACGAAGCGACATCTTGAAAATACGTCTTGCAATATGTTATTGTTATTGTCACTGCCTTATAAGCAGTATGTACCAGAATTGCATAATTGGAGTTGTGCTGTGACGGTATCTGATGCTGTGTGCACTGGAGAATTTACTAATAAAATAAATTCCGCTGTGAATGCTGTGAGCAGTTCGTTGGTTCCGTCAAGACATCAGTGCAACTACTGTGATGAGACATTCGCCAATGATTCATGGTGTGAATTGCCTCCTGCATACCTTCAGACATTAGTCGAGTCCATGCCAGGTCACCTTGCGGCAATACTGAGTTCTCGTAGAANCGATATTAGGCAGGTGTACCAGTTTTTTTGGCTCTTTAGTGTACAAACATTCAACTAAATAACAGTGATTTACATCAGACACTAGTCTCCATTCCTGAATAGGTTCGCAAAACCTTAAAATAAACAGTGCCCTGATGAAGACGCGGCATAACTAGACAATATTAGGAGAGGAACTTCAAGAAGAGAAATAATGTGTCTGTACAAACCACAAAGGCGAAATGTATACTTCTCCATGCTATATAAATTTTGGGAAGGCCACTTCAGGATACATTCAAAAGAATTAATGCCAATATTAATAATCAAATAATAAAGTAACAGTATATAAAATCAGAGAGATAATAACACGTTATATATAGCAAAACTACGCACTTAGAATTTGAAACAATAATAACCTGCTCTAAAAGCTTGAACAAATTGTTTGTAAATCTATTTACCTGTCACGCATATAAAAGTAATTTTCTATTTGAATAAATTAGAGAAAATATTACGAAAAAAATGTTAAACTATTGATAAATATATTAATAAAATGTGACTTTTATTGAAATATCCTAATAAACATTATATTCAAGAAATGCAGGTTTTTTAATATTAATAAGGCATAAAATTAGGTAGAAACTAATATTTACACGTAAGTATTTTGAAAACAAATAAGGTTATTTTTAAACTGAAATTGTATTATTTAATGACATAAGTTGAGGACGCAATTTAGATTCAAGTAAAAATGTTGAAATATATATTGATAAGTATTGTGTGTAAAGAGTGGCAGCCAAGACAAGAAGGGCGATTTCTTTACCACGCAGAAGTTAAAAAGACAATGGTTCAATCGGAGACAAAATTTTGAATTTACTGTGTTCCATGGGGTAAGCAAGAATGTGGGGATGAGAAGGACTAGGACCACAAAAGACGCTACTTTCAGTCTAATGGAATGATCTATAGGCTTATCGTAGCTTTAAGTATTACCATTCGATCTTTGTTACAATAAACCACAAGAACGGCTATTCAAATGTGGCATTAAAACTCCTTGCGTACCGTTTGGGATTTCACGAGCCGACAGATGTAAGATTATAAATTCTGTGGTTTGAACAGAGCAACTCCGTACTAGTAGCTTGCTGTTTTCAGGACCGATAGAAGAGGAACCGGTTACCACAGGATATGCCATTGAATTACACCAAGGACACATTCGCATTCATGGCTTCCTTCTCCAATAACAAAAAAGAATCTTTGACAGGTTGAAGACGTGGTGTGACTCTGGAAGGTCGGGTGAACTAATTCAAGAGAGACAAGTCGTGTAGATTTACAACACACAAATGCTGAAAGGGTTACTGTCCGGAGCGACAGAAATTTTGGGAAGAATCTACAGAATTCTGAAGCAGAAAAACGATGTGGTTTTTTGTAAAGGTTGTAAATGCTTTCGGACGGAGCCTAAGATTTTCCAAATCGACCGAATGGTACTCCAGATGTCATAGTTTATTCGTGTCAAATACAGTTGAGGAGGGGTGCATTATTCTTCATCGTTCAAGCCATTTCACCACCACTTACTGTCACCAAGACAGCACATCGGTAATCCCTCCCCAAACCCTCACATTTTTACTCTTGGATGGGAAGATGTCCGCCATGCCTTAAGTTTATCAAATGCGGAGGTGACGCTACACCCACCTGGTAAACGATCCAACGTTTTGTGAGCTACTGCACAAATTCTCTTGGCTTCGCCTCCAGTGGTGTGACTCTAGGTGCGAAGAACCTACTGGGCTAGGTCATCCCACAATTAACAGTTTTTGCATGTCTCTGTATCGACAGATTTAAATAACCTTTGCTGACGAGAATATGCGAAGTGGGCGACGATTATTTGGGTGCTTACTGAACGTAAATTTAGTGCACCATCAATGGAAATTTTTGTATGTAATTCTCCTTCTTTGTTATTCTTAACTATAATTTTGCAGCGAATTTGTTGTAATGAATACCTTCCTAAATTGCTTGTGCCATATTCAAGTAATTATTAAAACCACCGAGGGACCGCAGTGGTGCAGCATTTAGAGCACTCGCTTATCACGAACGTGTTTTACAACATAATTAATTTTAAAACTTTAACTGATAAAAAATCTAGAAATGAAAAATTACCCTCTGAAAGGGTTATTACGTAAAATATTAAGTATGAATTTTAAATAGTACATATTTGCATTTTATGTACAAATTAATTCAATATTATAGAACAAAAAAAAAATATTTTTAGAAATATATATTCAATTAATTATGGACAGTCAAATGGAATTACTATGGTAGCACAGCGACTGCGACTTTTCTGTTATGAAATGTAAACGAAAAAATAATGTTATGAACTTCCGTGAAAATGAAACGAAAATGAAAATAATATTTCGTTAGAAGTCAGTCTTAACATTGATATTTCATTCAGCACAGTAAGTAATGAGGTCTTATTTTGTGAGTGACAATTTACTGAGTGAATATTACGTGGGCAACAAAATAATTTATTAGAATAAATATATATCATATAACCAATATCTAACGAAGTCATTATATGCATTGGTCACTTTTTACAACACAATTAATTTTAAAAGAAAATAAAAACTTTCTAGTGTTGTGCGAATTTATTATAATGCTAAAATTGGACAGTTTTATTGGTTGGGGTAGGTCAACGCTGGGTACATGCGCAAAAGAAGAAATATCGGTGTACCTAATCTTTAGTCTATAGATATTACTTGATGTTCCAAAAAAATAAGGATTTTATTGGTAATTTTTTTTTGTACAGTGTAAGAAAGTGTTGTGCCTGATGAATCCGTGTAGCTGTACAATGTAGCCCTTTCGACCGGGAGGTACTTACGGGCGAATCTTCAAGTGAGGGTGAAGATGGTGTGAGCTGCTAGGCGATGAAGTCATTGGATGAACGGGGAGCGTACCGGCAGGTGGAGTATCCGGCACGCATGAAGAGAAGAAATGTAAGAAATGAAAGTTAGTTGGGTGAGAAAAGTGGGGGCTGAAGTGGTGTGTGAATGGGGAGCAGTACAGTGTGGGGGATGAGATGAACCAACGCTACGTCAACCTTGGCCGGGGCCGACGTCATCCGGATGGCTGATGGGTGGCTCCATCCTCTTCGTCCTCCTCGTCGGCGTCTCTTCGGAGATGAAGGGTGGAAAGAAGCGGCTGGCGAGGAAAGGCTGTGGGAGGAATGGGGTTGGTAAGCTGGTGGATGATGGCGAAGGATGAGGCGAAGATAACAAGATATTGCGGTAAGGGGGGATGTGGGTGGTAACGTGATACCAGGTGGGGGAGGCGTATGTGATGAGGGGGGCGATGAAGGTGCGAAAGACTGTGAGGTGGACTTCAGTGGAGGAACCTGAGGAGGGGCGGAGAACTGGGGCGAGGTGAATAATGGCGGTGCGTGCTTTGGTGGTGATGGAGTCGGTGTGGGCAATGAAATTGAAATGTGAGTTGCGAAGGACCTCCAGGTAACTGAGGGTGGGAAGCCAGGGAATATGAGTGACAGATAGTTTGGGGGGAGGGGTGAAGACAAGAGGGGTGATGGCGAGAGAAAAGAATGGCGGTGGACTTGGAATGTTTCAGCCCAATGACGTGGGCGCGAAGCTGGAAGTCGAGGGAGGTGAGTCCATGACTGAGGCGGTCACTGAGCATGTGTTCATGGACGGAGGAGGAGAGGAGACAGGTATCATCAGCGTACTGCACGATGTGGGTGGCGGGAGGGACTTTCAGGTCAGTGATGTGGAGAGTGAAGAGGAGGGAGTTGAGGACAGAGCCATGAGGAACTCCGGCTGGAATGAGAGCGAGCCATCTACCCGCACCTGGTAGGAGCGACCCTCCAAGTACGAGCCGATGAGATGCGTGAGGTGCGGTGGGATGTCCATGGAGGCAAGGCGGGGGACGAGTTGCTGATGAGGGACGGAGTCGAAGGCTCTGGCGAGGTCGAGGAGCACCATGTCCGTGTGTTGGCGTCGCGAGAATCCAGTCACGACGAGGCATTCCACACGGACGATGGCGTGGGCGGTGGAGTGTTGAGCGCAGAAACCGAAATGGTGGTTGGGGAGGAGGCTGGCGGCGAAGACAGCATGGAGGAGGCAACAGTGAACGACTTTCTCAGCAACTTTTGAGAGAATGAAAAGTAGGGAGACAGGCCGGTATGAAGAGGGGAGTTGAGGGGGTTTCCCAGGGTTCGATATGGGGACGACTATGGCGGTCTTCCAGGGAGTCGGGAAGTGGTAGTGGATGAGAATGGCATTAATGAGGCGGGTGAGGAAGATGGTGGCTTTACAGTGATGAGGAAGGAGTAGGGTGGCGGAGTAGGGGGGCGGGAACCGAGTCGGCTCCTGGAGCAGCTGAAAGGCGGAGGTAAGTGAGAATGGAGAAGACTTCAGCGGGTGTGGTGAGGCGAAAAGATTGGTGAGGCGAAAAGATTGGTGAGGCGAAAAGAGGGCCATACAGGAAGAAGGAGGGTGACATGGCGAGAAGGGGGGGATCTTCGTCCTCCGAAGAGTTCGTGGAGGAGAGAGAGAGAGAGAGGGAAGTGGTATGGAGGCGAAGGTGGTGTGGAGTAAAGCCGAGATGGCCTCCGATTTCTCGGCAGCTGTCTCGTCGGTGTGGGTGGGGATAGTAAGAGGAGGAATGCGCGTGGGTGTCACCTGAAGGCGGCAGATATGGGCCAGAGGGAGCCATTGGAAGAGGTGAGGGACTGGAGGCGCAGTAGTTCCTGATCGGCCTTCCACTTCCGGACCTACCGCTGACAACAGCCCTGCAGGAGGTGGTATGATCTCCTTTCCTGCGGGAAGCGGGATGAATCGGGAGGGGCGCAGAGGGGAAGGGCAGAAGAAGGCAAACGGAGGCGAATGTAAGTGTTGGCGGCAGAGGTGATGGCGTCGGTAAGGTTGGTGGTATTAAGATCAATGTCGGCAGAGGAGTTGAAGGGGGCGGTGAGGTCAAGGGAAAAGTGGAGGGAGGACTGGTAGCCGAGCCAGTCGGCGGAACGGAAGTTGAATCGGGGGAAGTGAGGAACAGAGTGAGGGTGATAGTGAAGGAGGCCGAAGACAGGGATGTGGTCGGAGGAACCGGCAGAGATGGTGCGGAGATCAGTGACGATAGGGTGGTGGGTGAAGATGGCGAAGTCAAGGGTGGAGGGATAGTGGTTAAAGTGAGTGGAGTGGTAAGTGACGGAGGGTGGTGCCGAGAGGTGAAGGGTGGAACCCCGGAGCAGTTGACGAAGGAAGGTACCCCGGCGGTTGGTTGATGAGCAATCCCAGTTCGGGTGGGAAGCGTTGAAATCGCTCGCCATGTGGATATGAGCGTCGACACAGCTGAGGACGGAGATGGAATCAGAGGGGAATGGATAATTAGAAGGCAGATAGGGTGAAATGAGGGTGACGGAGTAAGGGAGGCTATGGAGACACACAGCGACCGTATCAGTCACGAGCAAGGTGGGGATTGAGTGGTGATGGTGAGAAATGGAGGACCGAAGAAGGTTGGCAACCCCACTGCCATGACCAGCTCGGTCGCTGCGGTGGACAGTGTACTCAGGTAGGGAAATAGTAATAGGGGGGG
>NQII01008326.1:0-38534 GCA_002778355.1 Clitarchus hookeri
AGTAAGTATTGGGTAGAGTTAGTCTTGGGTAGAGTTAGTCATGGGTAGAGTAAGTCTTGTGTAGAGTAAGTCTTGTGTAGAGTTAGTCTTGGGTAGAGTAAGTCTTGGGTAGAGTTAGTCATGGGTAGATTAAGTATTGGGTAGAGTTAGTCTTGGGTATAGTTAGTATTGGGTATAGTAAGTCTTGGGCAGAGTAAGTCTTGGGTAGAGTTAGTCATGGGTAGAGTAAGTATTGGGTAGAGTAAGTCTTGGGTAGAGTTAGTCATGGGTAGAGTAAGTCTTGGGTAGAGTTAGTCATGGGTAGAGTTAGTCATGGGTAGAGTAAGTATTGGGTAGAGTAAGTATTGGGTAGAGTTAGTCTTGGGTAGAGTAAGTCTTGGGTAGAGTTAGTATTGGGTAGAGTTAGTCATGGGTATATTTAGTCATGGGTAAAGTCAGTCTTGGGTAGAGTTAGTCTTGGGTGAGAAAGTTTTGGGTAGAGTCAACCTTAAGTGGAGTTAGTCTCCTGTGTCCTAATTTGTGGACTCTGTAGCTGTTGTATAAGTGAATGAGCTGTACATGGACGAACATGAAAATTTGTGAGTGCGGTTATAGTAATGTATTATAATATATTTTTTTTTAATTTAAATATTTTATTTTTAACCCTATATCTAATCCCCCCTCTCCCTTGTTATAAACTGACTTCATTATAAAATACCGGAATGAAAATATTATTATTTGTTATGTTAGCTAATCACTATGGTTATAAAGGGCTTTTGGCTACACACATACGTAAATATATACATACACACATGGAGCTATAAAGTACGCTTGCAAACTGAATTTCACGAGCCTGTAACCTAAGTGTTCGCAAATTCTATTCGCCTACCTATATGCCTGTACATATTCGTTTGCTTACGAGTCGACAAGTGAAAAATGCCGTTTGCTACATAATTATTTAAGCGTTTATAAAAAATCTAATGTTAGCTTAGGCACATATGATTAAGACCCCGACTGAAAATAACGAGTTGTTTTTAATACATTGCTTGCCTTTAAATAGATTAAACAAAAATAGCTCCAAAATAATAGAGTTCATAAGCCATATATGTACATTGATTGAAAAGAAATATATGACGAAAAGTTTAATATATTTTTATTTTCTGTACTTGTACGAAGGAATGGAAGCCTCTTCATTTGGATGTCTTATATATAATATTTAAGCACACTTTCTGTGATTACTTTCGTAGCTTAGTGGTCAGAGTACCCGACTTGAATTTAATAGGTTGAAGGTACAAATCCTCATGCCTCTGTCAGAATTTTTTTTTTCATGTTACAAGCTGTCATGGGAAATTGCAAATTTTACCTAATTTAAATTTTATAAACCAATTTTGCATTAAGAATTATTTTTCTAATAATTTTTGCCATGTTTTATTATTGGACGGGTTTTGGTGAGGGGAGTAAGGGGGATGGTTAGGGTTGTAGTGTGAGTGTAAGCTTATCTGGTAAATTTTTGCGAAAATTATTTACTTACAATAGTTTTACGAAGTTTCTAGTTAATAGGGCCATTTTACTATTGGTTTATATGTGAGAAACTGTTAAGCATGTGCTTAATTATTTATTATTTTTGTAGTACTTTCACTCAACTTATAGTTAGTGAAATCATCCAATATTTTCTATCCATATAAATTTCGAACCCTCATTTCTCCCTTTGCGGGTTGAATTTTGAAATATACTTCCTTAGTGGCTGCCTATATTTCACAATAAACGTGTTTTCCAAATTTAATGATTATAGGACCAGTGGTTGAGGCTGGGCGTCGATATGTCAGTCAGTTAGTTTTTTTTACATATATAGATAAACATGTGCATTAGTACACGTAATTCTCATAATGTCGTTGTGTTTGTGTTTTTTGTTTTTTTTTTCGCCGCCCTTCCGTCCTCCATCGACATTTGGAGCTTTGTGGGTGCTTCGGTGTACGCTAACAGTATTCACGAAAAGCCTGAATTATGTGTACAAATATCCTCATCTGCCGGCCTTTTTGCAAAATGGTGCCAGGCGAAAAAATTAAAACAGTTTTCCGTACTTCCATAATCATTCAATTAATTTAAAACCAATTTTTCACACCAGTAGTGATATAGAATGCCATGTAAAATTACATGACTTCAGTTGGTTGAGACACTGATTCAGATATGTTTGTCATTTAATTATTTCACCAAATGCAACGAAACTTCGTATGTTGACAGTGTATGTTAGAAGCAGCATATACAGAACATTTTTTTTAAAGCAATTTTGTAAGATTGCACCAAATAAAATATTGAGTTCTAATACCATAACTCAGAAACCAATTAACCGGTTTCCACCAATTTCTTCACGCAAGTAGCACTAGGGTATGCCATGTAAACTTACGTAATTTAAATGGCTCAGGCACTATTTTTCAAAATGACAGCCCAGGTTGTATTTCAGGTTAGTAAACCCTATCCTTCAAACCATTANTGGCTCAGGCACTATTTTTCAAAATGACAGCCCAGGTTGTATTTCAGGTTAGTAAACCCTATCCTTCAAACCATTAAACTGATCATATCCGAAGTTGTTGCTCCGAATCATACCTCCGTAATGCAGGTGATTGCACGCTAGCGTAGGGTATGAGGTTTTGGTCGGTTCGGCTTCCAAGTATGGCACATGTGTATTTGTAACTGTCTCACTAGTGTTGAATATATATCTGGTTACATCTCTGATTATATTGCTACTAACGTCGAAATGTTAAGACCTTCTTACCATTTAAACGATTAAGAACTTCATTAAAAAATTACTTGCGCCCATGTAGACGAAAGTAGGCTCATTAACTATATCAATAGCTCCTTGCTTGTGTATAATATACGACCAGTGTCTGTACTTTCACCACTGTACATTTCAGACATAATAAAGGAGGTTACATGGTGACCGTGGTCGCCATGACGTCATGGTCAAGGCCGAGGAGGCCAGACGGGTGATTGTTCCGGACCACGTCATGGTGGGACGCAACATTTGAGCTCCATAGCAGTGGTTATGGAAGAAAATAATGTCTGCAGTTGAAAAATATGGAGAAAATATGTTATTGGTACTCTGAGATACATTGATCCTCTCCCCCTATGAAAATATTGTGATGGATTGTTAACTAGTCTTTTTTTTTTAAGCTATAAATCTGCAACAAGAAAATGCAAAGACAACAGTAAAACCCAATGCATCTGGGAAGTGTTAAAGTCAAGACATATTTTGAACCAAAATGTTAAGAATCAAAAAGCAAATTTTGAAAGAGAAAAGAGACAATTGCGTTGTAAATTATACATGTTTATCTATATATGTAAAAAANTCAAAAAGCAAATTTTGAAAGAGAAAAGAGACAATTGCGTTGTAAATTATACATGTTTATCTATATATGTAAAAAAAAAAATACTAACTGATTGACATATCGACACCCAGCCTCAACCACTGGTCCTATAAACATTAAATTTGGAAGAAACTTTTTTTGTGAAATATAGGCAGCCACTAAGGAAGTATATNAACCACTGGTCCTATAAACATTAAATTTGGAAGAAACTTTTTTTGTGAAATATAGGCAGCCACTAAGGAAGTATATTTCAAAATTCAGCCCGTAAAGGGAGAAATGAGGGTTCAAAATTTATATGGATAGAAAATATTGGATGATTTCATTAACTCTAAATTGCGTGAAAGTACTACAAAAATAATAAATAATTAAGCACATGCTCAACAGTTTCTCATAAATAAACCAATAGTAACATGTCCCTATTAACTAGAAACATCGTAAAACTATTGTAAGTAAATAATTTTCGCCAAACTTTATCAGTGGTACCGAGAAAAACGCGTGCCGATGAAATCAAGGGGTGCCTCAAGAGATCTCTGTGGCCCTCGGGTAATGTGCTTAAACTTACCAAAGATCGGCTCAGGGAGAAACAGTGTTTGTGCCGCGTATTCCATTGACTTCCAATTAACTTCCTTTTTGAATTCAAGAGACTGAAGTTTCTCCTCAAAATGTGCTTTCCGATGACGATAAATAAGTCGCAGGGGCTATCTCTCAAATTCGCCTGGGGTCGCAGTGGCTGAGCAGTTAGCCTTCTCTAATCCACCAACGCGATCCGGGTTCAATCCCCGGATGGGTCACTTCAGATTTTCGCATGTTGGAATCGTATGGGACGATGGCATTGATCGGNGATGGGTCACTTCAGATTTTCGCATGTTCGAATCGTATGGGACGATGGCATTGATCGGCTGATTTTCTCGGGATCTCCCGTTTCCCCCGCCCCTTCATTCCGACAATGCTCCATCCTCACCTCGCTTCACCCACATCGGTTCTCAAGACCTCGATGTTAAGAGCCACTCAAATCTCTTCTCTCACTCACTCAACATCGCAGGAGTTGACTTGAGGCAGGACTGTTTCTCCCGCTGTCAGTTGTACGTGGCGTGCTTGCTCGCGTGTAAGCTCACTCCTCAGTCTGGTTGTGGTGGTGCCAGCCTCTCAAATGGTGAAGAATATTGTTTACAAACTACTATTGTTAAATAATTAATTTACATGTTGACACGGCCGATTACTAATAACATATCCAAACTTAACAGCCACCCACTTTCTTTTTTTTTAATATGTATTTTATTTAAAGACTTGCCGTAAACCAGGGTTACTTTGCACATGTTGGGGTAACTTTTCACCACTCAAAAAGTTTGTTTTTCAGCAATTTGGTGAAGGCTTAGCAAACATTACCTGTGTAGATAACATTAAAAATTTAAAATGCTTATGTACAGTTCTCTGTTTTTTTGCCAAATGGCAACAAAACAAAAATTTTGATTTGGGTCAAAGTTAGCCCAGTAGGTGCAACGTAACCCCAGTTTAGGATAATTACTCTTTTAAAAATATTGTAACAAGGACAGGAATTCCACGTGGACACCAAAGGACATTCACCTGCATAGCTTCACGTACGATGTGCGGGCACCGCCGCCTCACCAGGTGTCGCCCTCGTGGCCGCCACTAGGAGTCTGCTCTGCTCAGAGTCCGCCGTCGTATGGGCGTGCGCGTCGTCTCTCTCCTCCTTCCAACCAGCTGGCGTGGCCCGGCTACCGCGGCATGACGTCATAGGACACGATGATAGGTTCTATCACCGTGCATGGAAGAACATGGGAAGAATCTGTGTTTCTGGGGAGTGGGAGACGAGCGATTTTATAAGCATTAAAGACTGTTTCCGTGTTTCTCTAAAGTATTGATACAGAGACTTTCAAACAGGCAAAAGAGTGGGGAGGCTCCTCGTAATATCGGGGGGAAATTATAGGAAACCAAAGGTAAGTAAATGTTTCAATTTTACTTTTTAAAGTAACTTTTTAAATATATTTTATCCGTGTGTTTTTGGGGGTTCTATAATATATATATATATACATACAGTGATATATAGTGGAAACTAAAAACTGATCTCGGGTATATATTTGTAATCTTTCACAAACCACACAGTTTACCTCTTCTAGATTGTTTTCACTGTCCCCTGGCAGTGTAAGTGTTTAACTTTTTTTCTGAGGCGTTAAAAGTTTTTGTTTTTTTTTTCAACAATTAAAATACGTATATGTTGCATGTTTTCGGATTGAGATCTTTTACATAATCTTAAACCTTTCAAATAGTCAAACATTTGAGGAATTGTGCAGCTGTTAATCATAAATATATACAGAATGTAACTGAACACTACCGATAAATTTCGATAGACGTATAATATATATAGCCTAAATCTATTCCAAGAGGGCGGCAACCTCGAATTAATTTAGGTTGGGAATATAATCGGCCAGGGGGAGTCTTTAAGTTCCCGCCTAATCTGCTATATATAAAGTTTGTTGAAAATATTTTACTTTCTAGGGCAACTCTATTATAAATGTCGAGCGTTAGACTTTTTTTTTATCTTGCTAGTCTTTGTTTTCCTTATGTGACACGAAATTAACTATTAAAATTTACCCTTTATTTTATTATGTTATTTTCATTCTTATTTACCTACTCTAAAGCATATTTCTTAGATTTCTCTCATTATTCAGAGTAAATATTCCATTTTTACATAAGTCTAAGTATTAATTTATGATTTCGGGCCTTGAACTTAGTTCCGTACAACATGCTTCCCCATTAAGCATTGCTTTGTACATGATAACGCCAGCGCATGAACATTTGCACATAGAGAAATTCATGTACAAATATCTCTTAAAAGGTTCCGAAACTCTGTAGTCTGTACTCCAACTTCGGAGCTCAGATAGCTATAACTCAAGCATCTACATTCTTTGTTTACAACTTTCATTTAGTCTTAATTTTGTATTCCAATGCCCATTTACTTAATACAAAATAATTATAATGAATTGGAGAGTTCTGGCCCAGGTTCCCAGGTAGCGGTGTTGGAGTGCTTTGATATTCACCTTCACCCGACAAGGTTGGGTAGCGTGACATTGACACCTGGGGNCAGGTAGCGGTGTTGGAGTGCTTTGATATTCACCTTCACCCGACAAGGTTGGGTAGCGTGACATTGACACCTGGGGGATCTTGAGATGGCCTTAAACCCAAAATTCAATAAATAAGATTCCCTAAATCTTACCATCAGTAGCTAGAAATGGGCGGTTCCATTGCACCTGGCTATAAACGGGGAGCAGGGAGCCAACGCTAGCAAGGCGTGGCATGTCGTTCCCAAAAAAATGTTATTTGTACCTGTTTTTCGCTCGAAATATGACGTTTTTCCCCCAAATATTGCCTCGTTTTANTTCCCAAAAAAATGTTATTTGTACCTGTTTTTCGCTCGAAATATGACGTTTTTCCCCCAAATATTGCCTCGTTTTACCCAAAAGTACCTGTTTCCCCCTAAAAATGTCTCGAATTCCGTCAAAAAATGTCATGGTTTGTTCTCGTTTAACACACGGCATCAGGTGTGTCCCAAATGAAACGCCCGCCAAGGTTACATAGCCAGTTCCCAGATTCCTCACACAAGTGCTAGTGCTCGCCGCCTAACACGATAGTTCTCAGATCCCTCACCCATGCATCCCAGCGCTAGCGCTGGGCGCCAAACACGGAGGCCAACAAAGATGGTAAAAAAAAATAGTTTTGTAAAAATTTATTTTAATTTTATTTTTTATTTTGATTAAACTAATTAATACAATACATGTTATTAAAATAATTTTATACATCGTAAATAAAAGAGGATTAAAACAGAGTCGCTATNGGCGCTCGTCACCGAACATGATAGTTCCCAGATCCCTCACCCATGCATCCCAGCGCTAGCGCTGGGCGCCAAACACGGAGGCCAACAAAGATGGTAAAAAAAAATAGTTTTGTAAAAATTTATTTTAATTTTATTTTTTATTTTGATTAAACTAATTAATACAATACATGTTATTAAAATAATTTTATACATCGTAAATAAAAGAGGATTAAAACAGAGTCGCTATATGATTGCCCGAGTGTTTTCGAAAGCAACCTATCGTCGAGTAAGAGCGACGACTGGTTGGCTGCACGACGTGTGTTCATGTTCGGCGCTGTTCCTGGCTGACTGCACGTCCGGTGTTCGACACTGTGTGCTGGCTGAAAAAAAATCACGTCACATCTAAATAATAATAATAATTTTTTTTGCATGTTTACAATTGCATGCTACACTGGGGAGGAGATGTTCGGTCGGACCCCCCTCCCCCCTCCCGGTCTTGCAACCCCGGTTGANTTTTTTTGCATGTTTACAATTGCATGCTACACTGGGGAGGAGATGTTCGGTCGGACCCCCCTCCCCCCTCCCGGTCTTGCAACCCCGGTTGACGATGCTGAAAAAAAAATTTAGTCACATAATAATTATTTTAAAAAATCATGATATCTGCATAGCATACTGTCNTGACTGCACGTCCGGTGTTCGACACTGTGTGCTGGCTGAAAAAAAATCACGTCACATCTAAATAATAATAATAATAATTTTTTTTGCATGTTTACAATTGCATGCTACACTGGGGAGGAGATGTTCGGTCGGATCCCCCTCCCCCCTCCCGGTCTTGCAACCCCGGTTGACGATGCTGAAAAAAAAAATTAGTCACATTATAATTATTTTAAAAAATCATGATATCTGCATAGCATACTGTCTGCACTGTTCTGAAACGCCAGACTGTGTCGTCAATGTTCTGAAATGTTAGCAACTCACCTCTGTCGACGAGCAGGGGGTTGGCATCGTGGAACCTGGGTGCCGGCAGGAGGTCAACATCGGGGGACCTGGGTGACGGCAGGAGGTCAACATCGGGGGACCTGGGTGACGGCAGGAGGTCAACATCGGGGGACCTGGGTGACGGCAGGATGTCGGAGCCACGCGGCTTAACCTCGTTGACACGTTGACGTCAGGCGTTGTGGAACGTCAGGCGTCGTAACCTAGTTGACGGCACTGAAAAAAAATTAGTAACTCCTCAAATAATTAACGACAATAGGATATGTGTCGTGCTCTGTCGGCGATGCCCAGCGCTGTTCTAAAAAACAAAAGAAATATGTACACTCAAACCTGTGTTACCTCTGTTGGGGAGCGGAGGGAGGTCGAAGTAGTGCGCAAAATCGTAACAGGAGGACGTGTGAGGCAGCACTGCGTCGAGACGTGAGGCTGGGTTGACGGCAGGGCGGCGCTGAAAAAAAAAATTATTAACTATGACACCACCCAAATAATTTTTTTTTTAATCATGATGATATTATTCTGCATTGCGCTCCGTCGAGATGTGCGACTGGGTTGATGGCACGCACCTGCACACACTCGCGCGAGTGCACACACAAGTGCACACCCAGGCACACGCCCACGAGCACAGACATACATACACGTACATATATAATGCATATGTAGACACACACCCAACACATGCATGCATATACATATGTATACACACATGTTAACATCCAACATACATGTCTATACATATGTATACACACACCCACACACAAACATACCCAACATACACACATATACATATGTATACACAATCACACACATGAGCATACCCAACATACATGTGTATAAATATGTATACACACATGCACACATGTGCAAATCCAACATACATGTGTATACATATGTATACACACACCCACACACGAGCATACCCAACATACACAAGTATACATATTTATACACGAGCACACACATGAGCACACCCAACATACATGCGTATACATATGTATACACACACGAGCACACCTAACATACATATGTATACATATGTTTACACACATGCATGAGCACACACACTCCACTTGCCCTTAGAATCGTTGCCCTCCCACTTACCATCAGCATTAGCATGCAGATGGGTCCTGGGCTTGGGACCGGGCGGTACACTATTCCTATGGCATTACCAACTGATAATGACATAAGTATAGTGTAAAGGCGGGTTATACACTATTCCTATGGCATTACCAACTGATAATGACATAAGTATAGTGTAAAGGCGGGTTACAATGCCGAAAGTGAAAACAACCCTCCTATAGAAAACAAAGCTGACTAACGAACGTACAGATAGATGACGTCACAGGGAAATTACTACTGAAGAGAAGGTTACAAGTATGATGTTGCTTACAACGTTTCTAATGGAAGATCACAGCCTAAAAGAGAGCAAAGGAACATATGAGTGAAAATGAATAAAGTCAATACATTAGCACCCAGAGCTTCTTGCAAACGACTAGAGAAAAATTTTTTAAATAATAATTATGCGAATATATACATATGTATAGCTTTTGTCAAGTATGATATATTAACCGTTGTGAAGGTGACAACAACCCACGCTTCTTGCAAATGACTAAAATTATGCAAATATACGGATGTATAGCTTACGATATCTGACAAGAATTACATGAACTATAGTATGCTACCAGCCAGCATACTTTCCAAGATCAATATGATACACGATAAATGAAAGCACTTAACCTGAGGAGAGGAACTGTTTCCTGCTACACATCATGACCTCCCAAAGACGTCTGTCCCAGATATGCTTTCTAATATAATATTATATCCATAGGGGACAGTATGTATTGTATCGTCCAGGATCTTTCGCTTATCATCCATCCAAGAAAAGGCCAACTTGCTGGTACATTCAGTATATAAATCATGCTGGTATGATCTAATATGATTGACCTGTACTCTCATTTCCTGTTGTGACATTAGGATACGTTTATAATCTTTAAAGGTAATAGTATTCTTAACAACACTCTTCTGCACGCCTTTCGCTCGCTTTACTACTTTATCGTGACATCTATATGCATAAAGCTTTGCCCTCAGCCCGACAAACTCTACCAGGTCATTGCCTCCACACTCATCTTTAAATGTACCAATAACTTTAGCGTTGGCAGGCGAGTAGCAGGGATGAGTGGGAGGGTAGGAGCTGGTATCAAACTCTGGCATAAGTGTCGGGTCTGAGGCAAGGTCACTGTAGAAGTCACTGCATGCAATCTCCATAATATAGGAATCAGTGTCTGTATATACCAGACTCACATCATTGCCATACCGCGCTCTCATTATATCATAGTAAAAGCGATACATTAACGTTTTGGATAGGTCAAGTACAGCAAACCCTGCATAGATTGGCTTATTAAATATAATATATTCATGTTCCAATTTTACCAGCGATAATTTTTCATTAGATATTGTTCTACATTTGAAAGTCGGTTTAGCGATAAGCTTCTTTGCACGACGATCACAACACACAAGTTCCATGCATTGACGTTTATGTTTGTACTCCATGAGTTTGCCGTACATCGCTTTTTTCATGAGCTTATAAAAGCCTTTCTCAAATGCATTTGTTGCTGCCTGTCGTTTCTCTGTGTTGAGTTCAATATATGGCTTCAGCAATGACTTCTGATTGAATTGAAGCACCCAATGTATATTCTTCAACTTCAACCCATGACCTAATGCCTACATGAGGTTAACGTAATGAACTATATAGTTTCTCTTTGTCTCAAGGGTAGTTATAAGTTTGGTTTGTTTATATCCGGGAGGACACTCGTTTACCAGCAGGAACGGTAGATCTTTATGTTCATCATGGAGTGTGGTAATCATCGAGTGTGGTAGGGTAGTCTACATCAACCTCCAATATGTATCCAACATCGCCATCGCCCGGTACGCTCATAACATCAATATTTGAACCGACCCATTTGAAACCGTTATATGGTAATGGTAAGGACATCGCCCATCCATATAAATTGTTAGCATCTACATATTGGAGGTATGTAAAAAGCTTTCTGGCATCATATGTCTCAGGAACATTCATATTGCTTGCTACTACATGCCGTCTAATACACTGGGCTACTCCTCCCCGGATACATGCCTTGAGAAAGAGATGGATGTCATAATTTGTGAGCAGTTCCAACTCTTAAGGTACAGTTCAGAGTAATCTTGCAGTGTACGGCAACCAAATGATGACCATACAGTTTGGGCATGCTGATAATCTACTTCACTAATGTTACATCCCGTAAGGCTGTTGTAAAAGGCTGTAATTGATGGTAGCTGCAGCTCGACGAGTTTCCCCCATGAACTAACATAGTCATATGGGAAGACACCTTCCCTACTAACCAACTTGAACTGTTCATCAGTGAATAATTTTGCTGTTGTATTGAACCCACTTGAAGGAAGGTTCTGCGCAAGTGCTGCGAGGCTGGCCGACATGAATCTGAATGTATCTATAAACTGAATTGAGAATCTACAGTTTAAAATTTTGCTGAATGTGATTAGTTTTTCCTCTGTGTGGGGAATAATGAAGATACAATGTGAATCATAACCAAGATATTTAATAATGAAATTAGTATCATATGATAAATTGTGGAATAGGATTGGCAATCTCTGGGGGCGACGACTCAGCAAGTTACAGCATTGCATGCCGCCCCGATAAAGCTGCCGGTAATATGATTATGATCATGAACCTTGTGGTTATTGATAGTGAAGGGTCCGGAACAATGACAGCAGTTGGTAGCTAGAGAATAGTTAGTCTGTTCGTTAGAAGTTAGTGGTTGCATAGGTATGGACTGGGCATATGTATCCTTCACTAGATGACCAATTCTAACAACTTCATCCATGAATTTATGTGCTGCATCTTCTCCTCTATAATATCACATCGGTAGCTAGACTAGCTGTCATGGAGGCTGGTATTAGGTTGTTATCTACCTGGACATAGATACCATAGCTGTATGGTTCATGCTTTTGGTAGCTATAGGTGTACGACTCCTCCGGGTTTGGCTGACATGACTGAACTGGTACCAACATAGCTTCAAAATCAGCATATATCACTATAGGTACCTTATCAGTGTTTTTATAGTTCTGAAATTTCAACACAGGAGGCCTGTCATTCTCTAATTGAGGCATGTCAGCACGAACTGCAGAGTGATTAATGCAGTATCTCTGGTGTTCAGCCAGTGTCGCAGCACCAGACATCCCCGACACTCGTATCCTATTATCAAACCCCTTGAGACATATTTTACAGAAAATTACTGTATGTTCATGGCCAGTTACTTGGGAACGTACCAGTCTTGAGAAATTAGATATGAAACAGTAGTGGGAATTCTTGCTGGTTGTCATCAGAAGTAGCAGGTCAAAGTGCTCAGCCTGTTCTTCTTTCGACACTCGTACAGGTACCACCTTCTGATGTTCATCGAGAACATAAACATTAATACTTACACCAGGATTGTTCTTCTCAAACGTTGATATCTGGCGCAGAGGAGTGGGGAAGTCTATCCCACTGAAGTTGAATCTCCCCTCCAGGTTGAAATACTGTTGATTGACACGTGAGGGATGTCCACCCTCTACATATCTGGCCAGGAGGGCCCATTTGAAGCACTGTTGATCTTGTTTAGATGGGTTAGTAATAGCTGTCTTCGCTTTAAATTTTGCAGGTAGGGCGATGTATGATGAAGCTCCCAATGGGTCGAGCTTGTTAACATGTAGCTGGACACATCTCACATATGTGAGGGTCCAGCCACTGCCCTTGCCCATGTACTCATCCTCCTCCAGACATATCTTCACTATGGCTGCCGACACAGCATCTTCAATATCATCGACATTGTAGAGTGGGACGTTCTTCGTCTTGAATGCGCGATGATCGGTCTCGGAGTCATGAGGTTCCAGCTTTTCATAAATGCATTCAAGAAAAATATTAAATTTAACAGCACCCTGATCTACAATCTCCTGCTCTAACTGTCCAATAATGTTGTTCTTTATTCTTTCAAGATAACTGCAAATATCATCTGCTTCACTTGAAGTGTTCTCTGCAACATAAGTCTTCATGATACCCTGAAATGCTCTCTCTCTGCCTCCGCGAATCCGTATGCATTGCACTTACCGCTGACGATGACGGACCTCCAGCGAGATCTTCCCGCGGCAGCAATACTGCGGGCTGGTATGGGCTCTGACTGCGCTGCTGTCAGTCGAGGTCTCTTCGCCGGTGGTGGAGCACCGATACCTTCACATTTAGCGCTGTGTGCGCGCAGATTATTTGCTCGAGTGAACTGTCTGCTATAGTTACCGCATTCCAGTTTTTTTTAATCAGGATTCGCCCAGCATCCATGTTCATGAGGACTAGCAGCTTCAGTAGAGTTGAAGTGCTCAGTGCAGAACGTACAGTAGATCAATGTAGTATGCCTAATCTGTCCTGCGCATGTTGCCAGATGATCGGCCAGTTTATCAGTGCGAGCATACGTCACACCACACCTGTGACACATATTCTGTGGTATATCCCTGAAAGGATTCAGGGAACAGGCGAGTTAATGCCGCAGGACATTCCTGCGATAGGCAAACATGTGATCACAGAAACTGCATAGTAATGCATGTCGCTGAATTATGGAAGCAGTACTAGCAGACTCCATCTTCTCAAATAGCACTGAAGGACGTCTCAACTGGTAGGTTTGACGTAACGTACTGCATGTAACCAGGAGGTAACCTATGGACAAAACGTTTAATTGTGTGATAAAATATGTCCTGCAACAAAACTGAACATGTTCTGCGATACATAACGTATAGATTGTGTACTCAGACTTGCCTCTCAAAGTAGCGCTGATGAATATATCAAACTGGGCGATGGAATAGACTTGCTTCTCAATGTAGCGCAAATGTATATTTCAACTGGACGACACCGGAACAGACTTGCCTCGCAAAGTAGCGTTGATGAATAATTCAACTGGACTCCGGAACGTACTGCTCAACACCAGGCTACGAACCTACGAGGTAAATGTTTAATAGTCTATGTCTTGCAGCTAGTCTAAACTAACATGTTCTGCGATACAGAGTGTATTGAGTGAGTACTCACACACACACATATGGCAGACAAAAGTCACACTTAGAAATAAAAAACAACACTGTTACATAACTCTTATTATAGTATGATGTGCTAAATTCGCTACAGCAATTTTACTGTAAATAAACTTGAGTTAGATGCTACTGTCAGGTTTCGAACGTATATATATTTAGAATGCAGTGCAAACGTAGAAGCAATATACAGTAACATCATTTCAGATTTTAACTGAGGTGGCAAGGCCTACATAGTTCATTCTTTTTTTTCCACCCATCTAATGTTTTTTTTTTTATTACGTCACGTCTACTATTCTACTTTCTATCTAACTTGTCAACTTTCCCCTTCAGCTAGCCTGTGCCCGAGCGTAAGTAAAACATATAAACTTGTCACATTCCTCCGTAGCAGTAAGAGTTGTTTCTCTCCAACAGTGAAATACAAACAACAATGTGTCGAAGAGTAGCCCCCACCCTGATTGCTAGAATGTATGAACATTACACTCTATCTCAGCTGTAACAACTTAATGTGTTTGAAACATGCTAGCTGAGGTATGTACGAAAAATTTGTTAGCTAGTCTAAGTATACTGACAAGATGCGGAAAATATACTGAAGAGTTCTTATATACGACTGTAATATATAAACTACACTATATATATATACACTACAAAGTACGTACATATGTAGGCTGTAATAAACGTGAGCCATTCGCATTCCACATTTTTTTTTTTTACTGGGTATTCATTGACAAAAAATATTACAGTACAGTATACGTATTGTTCAACTCAATAATGTGCTGAATTTAATCTATTATGAAGCGAGAAAAAAGTTTATTGAGTTTTTTTTTACTAGTAGTGGAAATTTACTAACGGTTAACAGAAACTGACGGTTAAAAGGTTGACGGTTAACAGAGACTTCACTGTACAGCTAATCGTAGGGACAACTTGTCTCTCGGGAACACTCACTAAAAACAAAAAAAAAGCTCTTGAATCTGGCTGGGGTAGACTGCAAAAACGTCTGATGTGCACTCGATGACTGTCAGATTGCAACTGATTTGTCCCAGGTCATAAAAGGGTTTATATAGCCTTTCGGAAGGGTGGTTTCTACAACCATGTTAACTTGACGATGTATTTTTTACATGATGTAAACACAATACATTCGCCAGGTCTCGAACCTTGTAAGACTCACGCTAAAAAAGTTGTAGGTTATAACATGAATATAATATTGTCAATAATCTTAATGTATTAGTGACATCTATCTTCCAGGACATACACACACTGACTTTAAAATAATATGTAATGTGTTCGGGCTGTCAGGCGACAGTCACATAGCAGTAAAGACAATATGTTGCTAAGGTAAAGAAGTGCTTGCACGTTCATTATAATTGAAACATATAGTATACATATGGAGAACGTACGACTCAAGGCTTCACTTCGTTGCAAACATGTTAGCTGTCACATGCTGTTTGTCTGTACAGCGCAGAGGCGTGTGGGAAAATGTCTCTAGCTAATGTTTGTGACATGTTAGCTATTTCTATCGTTGACAGAAAATATACATAAGAAGGAATTCCTAGATTAATTAATATCTTGTACGTGATCATAAAAATGTTTGTTGTTAACGCAACAGACAGATTTTTTCCCGCGAGCTCTGATACATTTTTCTTCAGACTTGAATCTAACCGTCTTTTTTTTACATGTGTCAGACTACATACTTGTGAAATTCCAGCGCTTACCGCATTAGTCATAACCATGCTAATGCTGACGCCTCCCTGCTAACTCCTCCCTGATGCTGACGCCTCCCTGCTGCTGACTCCCCCCTTCTGCTAACTCCACCCTACTGCTGACTCCTTCCTGCTGCTGACACCTCCCTGCTGCTGACTCCTCCTTGCTGCTGACGCCTCCCTGCTGACTCGTCCCTGCTGCTGACTCCTACCTGTAGATTAAAGATTCGCTGTCTCCCGGCACATAATTCGAACTAAGTGGGAATCCCAATACTCTAAAGAGTGTTATCAGATGCAGCGAAGATATAGACTTTACGAAACCAGATACTATCGGACCGATGCTCGGGTTCGAGCCACGCATATACGAAACTGACAAAACACACGAGTCGTCACGGCCTGTAAACATTTTGCCGGTCAATGTGATATGAATAAACTGCAATTTAGCGAGTGGCACATACCTCAATGGCAGGCCAAGCAATACACTGCACGAATGTTCGCCAATGGTCCCTACAGATTTTTAACTGGTAGTAGCACCGCAAAGCATCATTTATGTTCCTGTCATAGCGAAGAGAGCACACGAGGTGGTCGTGGCAGTCGTCGACCAATATGGAGAGTTGGTGAACATTCGAAACGAATAAATCACCCTACGCCTGCATTTGAGAAGATGGGAATAAGTTTTACGATGACCAGAAGCAATAAAACAAAGTGCCGTGCAATACCTGCAATCAGTACGTCGCAGGTCTCCAAGGAGTTAACACATGCTACCGAAATTTTCATCTGCAATCTCGGCTTCAAAGTCAATAGCCATGGAAGATTACCTAAGCATCGCAGAGCCGGTCGTTTTTAAGACAGTGTATCGAAGGTGGAACTTCATTAGTACCAGCCTTTCCTGATCGGACAATACACCCCACCATTGGAAGTTCGGATGGCGATCCAACACCAATATATCTGCTCTCTTCCTTTCCAGTTTTTCCTGCAAATAAGGGGGACTCTAACGAAAGAAAATGGGTCCAACCTTGCATCGACCAAAATAACGAGCAATGGAATTCTTCACCTGATCGATCGCATCACGTATTTTCTGAACAGTGTCGATGTGAACCAGCTGCAAGATGTGGCCATAGCCTCAATGATCAAAAATTACCTCTCGCTCACACCGGATGAGCTGTCTGCAGCCAAGATGGCAGGCTGGGGAATCGAAGATGAATACAGTGTTCCTTTATACCCTGGAGGCAAATTTGAAGTGTGCATCATGCTCTCTGTGCTATTGGGATTTGCCGAAGACAAAAAACGAATTATCTTCGATTCGAAGCAGGAACTTGATGTGGTTGAGGTGACTCAGGGCTGGTTGAGTGTAGAATTGCCCAGTGCCATAACCCAGTGGAGAGTTAGTGATGTGGGTTGTTCGGTCTACGGCCCAGGGAGCCCTGGGTGCCTCCATCAGTTTGCAGATGATATTGTCACACATTTGATATTACACTACTTACACCTTATGACGAGATTGTAGGCCTTATCGTATGCCTAAAATATATTAGGGAAATTGTGGGAGGTACTTCAAAGGATGTAGCATCCTATGTGTCCCGGAGGACAATGAATCAACACTCATTGAATTGGGTAAAGCTGTTTACTCGCTGTGCTTGATTACATGTGAATAATTAAAGAAAACGGAACCAGCACTTACTGCCTGCCGGTGACCTTTGTATGAAAATGAGCGTGGTGTTATGCAGATACGCAGTAGCATTCAGCTCTCTGGTGAGAGTGCAGGTGGTCCTCCCCTCGGTACAGAAAAGAAAGAAATCAAATGTCCTAGCTAATTAAGTTCCTATTGAAATGAAGTTATATAAGCCTAAATGATGGAACTGAGGGGACTCGCGGAGCGGGCGGCGAATGCTGCGGGTCTGGCTCGAGTGCTGAGACGAACTGGCGAGTCGCATCGGCTTCTGTCCCAAGTAACGAGAACTGACATCAAACACCGAATGGTAAAACGTAACATAAGCACTATGTACCATGATTGCAATAGTGAAAAATTGTATAAATTAAATTAAACACATTGGTGACACCCCCATTGATTAACAAATGTCTGTTAAAGTTGATGTGAAGTTGACGGGGAGTGTCACTGCACTAAATGAATGTTACTATAATGGAGGTCTTTATAGGCAATTTCCCTCCCTTTATGAAAACATAATTGCTCTTTTATAAATAAACATTAAATACAATATTATGCTTTCTTGCGAAAAGTTTCTGTAATACATTTCCTGTGATGGGTTTGTATTTCACTGGCTTCAGTGTTGCCAGGTGGCTGTCTCCTGAAGGGATGGCTGAGTCCATCTGGGTAAAGAGGTGTGGGTTGCCATGCTCGATTGCTCTTAATACAATAAAACACACCCCTGGTTGTATCTGTGAATAATATGACGTTGTTTGATGTGTTTAGAAAAATTCTGCGCACTATTAGTGACATTTTGGGGCACTTAGCACTTCAGCTTCGGCCTATAGGCCAGTTGACGTCACCTGGTGGTGCATTACGTCGTATGTCGTGGCGCGAGCTGCTACGACGTAACGACCAATGGCCGGTGCGCCCCAGNAATATGACGTTGTTTGATGTGTTTAGAAAAATTCTGCGCACTATTAGTGACATTTTGGGGCACTTAGCACTTCAGCTTCGGCCTATAGGCCAGTTGACATCACCTGGTGGTGCATTACGTCGTATGTCGTGGCGCGAGCTGCTACGACGTAACGACCAATGGCCGGTGCGCCCCAGGGGCTGTGGCTTTGGGGTAAACACCTTTTTGGATCGCTTAATAATTTATTAAAAGAGTAACCTCTTGTAATAAAAAGTATGGTGGTCTCTTGAGTCATGTAATACCTGTTGGCAAGAAGGTGCAAGTTAAGTTCTTGTCAACCTGCACTATGCACTCGTGGCCTGATGTGCTTGGTGCAGCCTGGTACAGCTGGTGCAGTTGATGTGACTGTGACGGTCAGTGGGGGCACAGGGAGCTCGTGGACTTGTGGTTCACATCAAACTGGTGCTGCTTATAGCCAATACACATGCAGACACCGTCGTGGGTATGGGAGAAAACCTAGAGACAGTGGAACTGGAACTACAGTCTATTGAATTGATGCTGCATCATGTGCAGTTGAGCACTGCAAAATGCATAAAAATGTTTAAGAATGTGGAAGATGGCAAAAACATCGATGTAGCTTTCAGGTGGTGGAGTCTCGAAACATACCCCGGATTACCAGCAAGCCAGCGCATCGACTGGATGGTGAAGTCTGGCTTTGCTTCTAAGAAAACGAGGTACATCATCGTTGGACTACAGACCGGAAGATAGCACAATGTGAGAGTGAGTCGTTCGCAGTTCGACACATAACTTTGAAAGTGGCCAGTACTTGCTGGCATATCAGATGTATGCTCAATTCCTAAATGCATATTATGGACGCCCTTAATCCACGATACTAAGCCCTGATACTTTCAAGAGTTTGGCCCCAATCATGGTATTTGATGCGAGTAAATAGGAAGAACGTATTACCTCCAATGTGATCAACTGCAGGATCGAATTCAATACACTTGATGCCAACATGTACACATTCTGCCGAATACCTCACGACTGACTTGTATCGTACAATTGATGAGACAATACCGTAAAAATACCGTAGTGAGCTCAGCTGAGGATACATAAATAATAACTGCTCACACACTAGAACTGTTTATTAGTCTTCGAGCATCTTCAGCTTCAAGATCAACTGTAATCTGCAGGTTTTCCAGGGCCAAAATGGCTTCGTGCTCAAGGAGATTGCAGTGTCCTACGACGACGATGTCAAAACACGAACCCACAACTTCCATCCCCCTTATTCGTGGAAACTGTTGGACGAGAAAAGCAAGAAAACAAACGTCTGGCTAACCAAGTACTACCACAGACTGGAGTGAGACGAACGCAAGATTTCATACCATCAAGGGAAACATGCTGTGAGACTTGCTGATGTAGTACCCGAAGGCCCCGATTTACGTAGCAGGACCTGAGCAGAAAATATGGCTTACCGAATTGTGTGAATTTGAAGTGAAAATTATAGATGTGCAGGCCGAGTATGGTTGTCCTTCGCTTCGCAAGCTGGCGAAACTTTACGGCGATTCGCATCGTCATGTCAGCGACAGGTCAGAACCTGACTTGAACTGCACACTGAAGAACGTGCAGCTGCTGAGCAAATGGTGTGCCTCGTACTTGGACTGGGAATCGGCTGCCTACGACTAGACATGAAGTCACCCGATCTTCTCGAAATGTGAGGGAATTTAGTTTTTCGTATGGTGGCACACCTGATAGACATCCATGTTATATATAAGTGGGGAAAATTTACATGCTTGTTAAGTCGTCACCTAGAAGTCTGATCGTCACCATGACTCCATTCTGCCCTACCAACATTTATGCAAGCACCAAGCCAGACCACAGTACTGTGGATTATAGTTTCATCGCAGAAGATGGATATCTGTGCACCTACACCGACACCCGCGATGGTAGCGGCATGCAGCACTGGCGATTAGCACAGTTTCCAATAGTCTACAAACCAACGCAATTTCAATTGGACTGTCCGGGAGCATCGACCTGCATCGTGTTCCACGTGAGGCCGCAGACACAGTTTCCCTTCACCTCGGACCAATTCATTGCCCCAGCACAGAATCGTGCTACCATCCACGTGACAGACTAACATGTATTCGCTCCAGGCGGGCACGAACCATCGGTCCACTCCCAGCAACCTGGGTCCAAGAAGGATGCCGCTAGTCGGACGACCAGACGCCGCCGAGTGCATCGCTAACGCCAGGCACTCGTGTCAGTACCCCTCGTGGATTATTCTGCCTCTGGTTCCAGAGATGAACCTGCACCCACTCATCGACGACCAGCAATGTGTACTCCTGAGGCTGCTGATGGTGGTTCTGCTACTGACAGACCTGGTATCGATGAGCTGGATATTGGTACAAGTAAAATAGAGCCATCCATCTAAAAGGAGTCAAGTTTACACTGCAATTATAATGTGATGGATGGTGCATTGGAGACAAGTACTCCTGCTGCTTGTGTCGAAGGTCTTCGTAGCGACCCTGTGATTTGTGCGGCCCTTCGTAGAGCACTGCTGCTTATCGTCATACATGAATTGCTTAGCCTTCTGAGAGATAACCAAAAATCATAATTGAGAATCTGCAGATTAAAATATGTAATTTGGACTCTGTTCAAGCAATATTATTAAATATTATTGATATTTCTGATTATATTTTATTATGTGTACAGTAAATTTTACGACAAAAATGATGCGTTTTATTTATTTTAAAAAGCCCACTTTATATAAAAAAAAATATTTTAAATAAAAATAAATCAAAAAAATTTAATATGACGAAATTAGATGACCTTGTCACCATTCTGTACAAGTGGAAAGTACTCTTGTCAATAATAAATTATCTCTGGTGGTTGAAACATGAGTTACCAGTGCGCTTTAGTGGATGATACTAAAAATAAAAGGACAGAAGATATGGCATGGCCAGGGCCGGATTTAAAGTTTGGACGCTCCTAGGCCCAAGAGTTTTTGCCGCCCCCCTCATCTTACCATCGGAGGGGGGTGGGGGCGATCAGTCCGGCAATTTTCCTCAAGAAAATAATCTTTTTGATGACACATTTTTATTTTATCGCATAGTAAAATCACTTATGAAAAAAAATTTACAATCAAATGTTTGTATTTTTGGTGTATTAAGTAAATGAAATAGCCCAACAAGGTATTGGAAAAAAGTTTAATCTCTTAGATAGCTATCAACACATATATACGTGTATGCATTATACATTATTGACATATTAAAATTAAACTGATACTAAAATTAAATATTGAAGTTTCCTTCAAATATGAATATCAGAGAGTTTGTAAAATTAGTTTAATGATGTGTCTATGATGTCATCGTATGGCATCTCTTGAATCGGCCTTCCCTCGATGGTGAGCAGGGTAATGATCTCACTCTGTCCTGACTGGTTGAAGATCTTAAATAGTTCTTCACACGACGAAGGGTGGAGTGGGATCTCTCTCCTGTGCAGTTTGTGGCTGGAGCACTAATGATGCAAAACCTTGCTAATGTCAGTTAGGGTCATGCTGGGCTTTCCTTTGTCAGTATTTTGCACAAAAAGGGTTTCAAATGTAAACACTCATCTACAACAGACTCAAGATCTTCGGGATACAAACTCAATAGTCCTCTTGCATGTTTGATGATTTCCGAGGCTTCCAGTTCTTTAATAACCTCGAAAAATTTAACCCTGTTATGGAGTGGAGTATATTTATTTTCACGTCTGTTGAGTTTGGAATATAAGGTATCTAATATAAAGTTGAAAGTGTTAACACAAAAGTTCTCAGATCCTGTAAATGTAACATCACTGCTATGTCCACCATATTCACCAAACTGTGTAGGTATCTTCCTTTTGCATCAGAAGTCTGCTACGTACTCCTGACGTCGAGGTTACCCAGGGCTGGTTGGATGTTATATTGCCCGGCGCCATAACTCAGTGGTGAGCTAATGATGAGGGTTGTCCGGTCGACGGGCCATGGTGACCCTGGTAATCCTCTGTCAGTTTGTTGATGGGTGTCGCTTACTTTTGGTTGCACTTTTTATATCTGATGGCGAAACTGTAGGCCATCTCCTAAGCCTGAAATATGCTAACGAAATGCGGGTGATGCTACAAAGGATCCCTACAATGAATTGACACTGATTTCACTTGGTTGAGCAGTTTATTCACTGTCCTTGCTACAGGTGAATGATGAATGATAATGGACCCAGCACTTAAGCGGTGAAAAACACATAGTCTTATATTGAGACGCGATTGCATCAAACTCTCCGGTGAGAGTGTGGGTGGCTCTCCCCTCAGTACATTAAAGATAATACATATGTTCCGGTGACTAATATATTACAATTGTAGTTAAATGATTGCAGCCTATATGCGGGTACCGAGGGGACTCGCAGAGCAGGCGACCAACACCGCCAGTTTTGTCCGGGTGCGGAGACGAACTGGGCCGAATGGCGTCGGTATTTATCACGAGTGGCGAAAACCGAAGTCAAACGGCGAACGATGAAACATTACAAGAACACTCTGCGATGTAATTATAATGTTGAAAAATTGTATGAATTAAATTAAACATATTGGTGACATCCCCATTTACTAACAAATGTATGTTAATGTTTAAGTTGTTAAGTTGATGGGGATTTCACCACACTAAAGGATTTGTTATAATGCTGGAGGCCTTGAAAGGCAAATGTGAGAGAGAGAAAGAGAGAGAGAGAGAAAGAGAGAGAGAGAGAGAGAAAGAGAGAGAAAGAGAGAGAGAGAGAGAGAGAGAGAAAAAGAGAGAAAAAGAGAAAGAGAGAAAGAGAGAAAGAGAGAGAAAAAGAGAGAGAGAGAAAGAGAGAGAGGAAAAAAAAATTAGAATGCTGCAGTCGGCACAAAATACTTTCAGGACCCGCCTATTGTAAANGAGAGAGAGAGAGAGATAGAGAGAGAAAGAGAGAGAAAGAGAGAGAAAGAGAGAGAGAGAGAGAGAGAAAAAGAGAAAAAGAGAAAGAGAGAAAGAGAGAAAGAGAGAGAAAAAGAGAGAGAAAAAGAGAAAGAGAGAGAGGAAAAAAAAATTAGAATGCTGCAGTCGGCACAAAATACTTTCAGGACCCGCCTATTGTAAATTTTATGGCACCTGTACTTCTATATTATTCATTTTGATAGATATACCATTTTTTAGCACTACAGATAACCTTCACAGGGATAATAACAACAGTGTGGTACATACTCCAAGGTCAGCCAGTGTGACCACATCAATATTGTGGATCTACATGGATATTATCACCTTTATTGGGCTAGGCCCTCCTACACGAAAGCCTGTTTCTCTGTTCACAGTTGCTGGTGCACCCCCTTCCTCTCAGGCAATACCTCCTCTGTTGCTAGAAATTCAAGCTGCAATATTGATTCTGTAACAAACTGCCCAGGATTATTACGCAGCCTTTCTACTGGTTCGTGTTCGTGTGAGCACAGTCAACAGACTCCGAGAAGTCCATCTCCTTATGATCCAGCCTTTTCCACTACAAGGAAGCCCTCTAATGATTGTGGTGGAGGAGAATCTTTGTTGCATATCACTGTCAGAAGCACCATTGCAGGAATGCCCAGCCTTTCTTGGAAACAAATCCCCCTGCACGGGCAGCTGTTCCCACCGTCCGTTCCTTCCCACTTCAAAGACCAGTTACTTGGCCAACCTCTTTAATTTTCCTGGACGCTGGCGAGAGGATCACCTCAAGATAGACGTGACTGACACCAAGCAATGGTATTCCACAGCCCGCTGTTTGACAGACATTCCAAATGTGACATCTTGCTCGGCTGAACGCAAGGCAGTTGTAAAAGTACTTAAACCTCACAGCAATTCCCCTCTCCTTTCACTCACAAATATCAGTGGTGGTTTGTAACTTATCTGCCCTTACTGTTGCTGAGTCACTGGATTTTCAACCTCCTATGACAGCAAATTCTCCCTCTGACAATCCAATGTTTTGTAAGCCAATATTACTTGTGCACTAGGATAATCAAGGAGAGACAAATTTTTCAATTTACAAGACAATTTTTTTTTAAATATTTATTTCTACATGCACAATTATATACAAATCTCATGATTACAAATCAGTGCAAAAGTATGCTACAGATGTCATAAAACTTGAGCAATCATTTGATTTCTATTAACCCACAGCCTATCAGTCTTCCAATAAACAGTGTCTAAAACACAAACCACGCTAAAACAATCTGTGAAATAATATTTTCATCAAGCACTGTGTTAAATATACATTTGCTGTTACTGATGGCAATTTCTTTGTGAATCTGAAGCACTTAAATATTTAACTAAAATAGTTGCTACACTAACAAACCTCTTTAATACATATTCACATTCTTAGCCTTACAACTTAACACTAATGGAAATATTTTAAAATACTGCTACTGTCAAGTAGGGTTCTGCGAATCAGATATTTTTCTCAGAATGAATCGAACCTTGAATAGTGTTTGAACATATTCCTGAACCTTTAACAAATAAATCTGTACGTAATAAAAAATTTTCTAATTACCGAATTTTATCTTTCAGTTTTTGTAAACGAAAGAAATATATAAACATTAAAGCAATTGAAAACCACTTCACAACTAATCAAGTTAAAGTTGCCAAACACACAACATTTTTCACAATTCATCTGCAAATTAATCTTAGCACCATTACTCTCCCCATTCATACATTTGAAAATCAAATGAGTCATTGTATGGGCTACAATGAAGCATTTGATTTTCAAATGCACATTGTATTTTACATCATATTAACAGTATTATCCCCAATATGTTCTCCCCTGATTCTGCCTACACTATTAACTGTCACCATTAATATTTTAACCACTGATTTATTGCATTGTAATACTTCCGCATCAGTTTGATTTGATTGCAATTGTGCTGTAACTATAAAAAGGTTTCTCAAATAACTTATAATTTATTTGTACATCACAATGCATAAAAATACACGTGTATTTCATAGCTTATAACGATAATAAATTGTTTCCTGTTTACGACAATGTAATAGTTATTTACGTACACGCAGCAACAAACTTGTTTAGAATTAACTCAAACACCATTTATTTTAAATGGGTGATATCGTATAGTATTTATCATAAATGTTAACCTTAAAGTACACCTCCTATTATTAAAAATTTGCAAAATTGTAAATGAAATATTATTTACATAAGGTAAAATTATTTTGTAAACTGTTATTTTGGAAGTAGATTTGATTCACTGAACAATCTGAATCATGAAGTCTGTAATTTGACACATAAAAATTTCGCAGAAGCCTATTGTTTCATACCAAACTGAAACTTACTATATAGTCGACACATTAACATACAATCTTACAGCTAAACCATACAGGGATAACAAATATTTTAATAACTTTATGTTCAGTTGTGATTAACATATACTGGAAATCAGTCAGCCAGCCAACAATCTGAAAACAATACCACTTCAAAACCAGTTTTATGTGACTCTATAGACAAAATGATAAAACTGTTCAATTTAATGCCATTTTTGTATTTGCATGCATTTGCTGACTGAAAACAGTTTTCCAGTAAATACAACATTTGGTGGAACTCTGGCTCTACATGCACATGTGTACAATTTGCTCAATAAAATTTCATACATATTTAATGTCATTTCTAACTGTCTGAAGTTATGCACACCGCTGTGTCAGTCCATCCATGCGAAAACCTTAGTTTACTTATGAATATCACTGATCTCCCAACAAGACGAACAACAATAACTCTTGTGTCGTCCTAAGCATCATCCACGCTATCCGTTAAATTCTTCTAAATATACAGTAAATTTTACTGCTGCTTAATTCTTTGAGACAAAAACATTGCCCAATAGCACTTCACCAAATGCCATACACATCATATGTCTGGCTGTACTACTCAACCAATACCTTACAAAATGTACTTTTAACAGTTCTGTGGACTGCTGTGTTAAGTTCATGTTACACATGCAATATAAGATTGCATGTATCAAGTGCACGAAGAGCCGTTACATGAGGAACATCATAAAACTTCAACTATTAGTCAAAACTCTGTGAACCTACCAACTGCCTCCTAATGTTCCATGTTATTTTGACACTTATTTACAGCCCTGCTTCTTATTTGTATCTAGTTTTGCATCTTCAAAACCACTCTGTGAAATACGAAATACTTAAGTTCGATCTGGAACTATTTTATACAAATCATTAATATATAAGTACCATATTCCTACAATGTAAATTTTCATGGTGTTTGTCTTAGGTAAAAATCGAAGAAATTCATCCTCGCTTGTCGCAATGTCACTATCGGCCTAGGAATTACTGTTGCGAGATCAAGCAACCGTTCCATAAACAGGTTTGATAGGAGATAACTACAGACGTAATGTAATTACGATACAAATATTCTTGGCGTTACACATTTTGAGAGCCATTAACATTTTTACCCAACATTACCCATTAAACCCTATTTAAAAATTCAGACTACTCTAAAACACTAAAAGTTTGTGGGTACACATCCTGCATCTACAAATATTTCCAGTGGAAAACCTAAATGCATAATGTAGACGCAGTAGTTTTGGCAGGTTAAATTCAGATGGTAACACAAAATGGTGGTTGTAACAAACACACGCACGACATAATACCTGCATTCTGGTGGAACAATCAATACTCATTGGTGTGAGCAGTCTGTAAAAATGAAACTTTGTAAAGAATATACTGAACCAATAAGGCACTTGCTAGTTTCTCGGTAGTTAATGGAAATATGTAAGGCAATCTGCTGATGACAGCAAATACACTAACCAAAAGTTTGCACAGTGAGTTCACAGAGTTGCTATTGTTCAAATACTCGAGATGGTAACATGGTGACAATTGCAGGAAATTATTGAATATTTTTACAGTTCTGAAAAACATTTACAAACAGTCTCCTGAAATACAATACTGTGCAACCCTGACCTCATAAAATTTCTTTACTCCACAAGCTTACTATAAAAATTAGAATTAATTTTAGTAATAATCTGTTCCGTTATATTGTTTTTATTTCCATTAATATGCAACAGATGGCTTGGCTGATACAGTTAGCTGTAAACACTCCAAAGAAATTAAAAAGGTAGCATAAAAAGGAAAATTTGTGGTGTTCGAATAATATATATGTACCTACTGAGTTTAGACCTAACAAATAAAGTAACCATCATCGTACACCTGAGCTCTGCAAATAGTTTGAAGTGTTATATTTCAAAGTAAACAAAGGATGCTCAAAATTACTCAGATGGACTTTCACACAAAGTATTTTTTCCGTCAAATGTTTTGATTAAAGCTAGCAGCCGGAGAGCGAACCAAGATGCATCAGGAAATTGTTATGTTTAACATATGGCAGTACGTGTCCCACATCGTACCACGGTATAATCATCACTCAGCTGCTATGGCCAGCAAATTGTCGTCGTCACACATGTGCACATAAAATGTGTACTTTACTATTTGTAAAAGTTTCTATCCTGCACATCACTTATTAGCAGCCTACAAGCCTATTCCTTGGAAACATTTTTATAAACAAATTTGTATCTCGTAAATTTTTTATAATTCTTGCTCTGAAAACCAGGATGTTAAGAGCCATCCAAATCTCTTCCCTCTCTATAATTCTCAATAACAGCAAACACTTATGTCTCACATGTGTGTCAGCACCTTGATTATATGTATACTACGACATGAGCGTATTATGATGGAACTTGACAACCCTAAGGATTGTCGATGGAAGCTGCAGTGCAACGCAGGGCGATCCTGCGGTGGTTTGCCTCAGAATCAACGTAAACCAGACCAATCACCCGCTTGGAAAACTCCATGGGTCTGTGCCAGAATTTAAACTCGGGGACCCCGGGTGAGACAGCAGCTTGCTACAGCATGGACGCAGTCATGTGTATCATCCTAATAGCATTATCATTTATCACTTTATATTATTTTGGTTTTACCTACATTGAGAATTATACTAACATTTTAAAAGCCATTGTTACTGTAATACTCTGGTGCTCACTTTGTTACGTACGAACCAATACTTTAAAAAATATACAACTACAATTATTTGTAGTGCTTACGTAAATGACTTAATCATAACCAAATCACTTCATTTTCCTTGCATAAATCTTTTGAACTGCACAAGTGATAGGGCATTGTTATGGGTAAACACTGACAATAATACATAATCTTCATACATTTCAAGCATACATTTGCCACATCAAAATTGCATTCTATTTCTGATTAAGAAATATTACAGTAATACTAAAAATTGTGAAATTTATGACACAGTTAAAGCTTGTATAAATAACCTGATCACCCCCAGTATTCAGTTTCCACTTACTAGTTAGCCAAGCCATCTGCTGCCAAGTCCACACAAAAACACACTGTAACAGCATTGTTCTAATCAGTCGCTGAACTATAAAAATTGAATAATAAATATGCACTAAAAAAATTTTACCACTAAAACTTCAATATTAAATGTACTTTAGTTCTCTGAGAAAACTTAACTTCTTAAAGAATCAGTAGTCAATTTAATCAAAAGTCAGAAAAGTTAACCATTAATGGAAGCAAATATTTTAAATGGGAACTGTATTTCACAGAACACGACACATTTTGTGATGGAATACAGTTCCATATAAAGAAGTTATTTAAATAAATTACTGTTCTACATAAAGAAATTTCTTTCATAAATAAAATTTCAGCAAATCCTGCAACGAGATCATCACCTCGAGTCAGTCACATCAGGCACAAATGTTGATATTTCGTTACCCAATTCGCAGAGCTTGTTTGTCTAATACTCCTGCAACAGCCAGCAGAAGCACCCTATGACGTCTGTAACTAACACCTTGGCACTTTACCACCAGTAACATTACTAATGGCTTCAGTATACATCATGTTCACTTTAAGAATAAACTAAATTCTGGAATGGGAGGTGGGGAAAACCACACACAAGATAACATGGTAAATGTAAGTTTTCAACTTTCAGGTCCAACACAATTTTACTTCACAAAGTTAATGTAAATCTGTGCATACAGTAGATGAAAAACAAGTGACATCAGCGTGGGACTAACCAGACCAACTGCTCTTTATGCAGCTGATTCCATTTACTTAAAGTGGACAGCCAATCCAAGCTGCTAGTGCGTACTCGCACGTTCAGTGTCGCAAGGGCAACGAATTATTGCTATTTTATGGGGTGAACATGAATGGCCAGTAATAAAATGCCAACATTTGAAACTGCCAGTTACAGTAAATGGTTAAATCCATTTGACCAAAAATGCTACAACTGATATAAAAAAAAAAGAATCAAATTTGGCCTGACACCTAAATCTGACAATTTTTTCCCCCCCATTTTAAAAACCATTGCATTATACCTGCAAGTCATGTAACTGGATTAACATAAGTAACAAAGTAAAAAATTTTAAAGTTTCTTCTTAAAAAAAATTTTATGGTATAAAAAGTTTGCTTACATAATATTTTACAGTTGCATCTATGTCAGTGATTCCTGAAGTTCCATGAACCGCGAACCATTAATAAAAAATGCCAAATTTCAGGACCCACTTTAATGCCTTATGCAAGAAATGTACCGTTTCGCTGTTCCATCATATTCACTTTGTATTTTTTACGTAGCGTAAGGAAGTGAAGGGTAGTAGGATTAATAAAATAGTTTTAAAAAGTTGAAGTATTAAAAAACAATTTTAATAAAAAAAGATACCTAATCAAACAGTATTACACAATGTGTTATACTATTAATTTAGTTTAAAAATCATTTTGGCCGCGAGTGGCGGCGCGGCAGCGGGGGTTGCATTCACTGCGTAATATTTTACGTCTGATTGACAGTCGCATTGCATGTGTGTATTAGGTTCTAAATTTTTAACATTTATAATTCATGCATATGTTTATGTATGAAATTATATTTTTTGGGGCCCACCAAATTTTAGTCCGTGATCCACCAGTGGGTCGCGACCCATACTTTGGGAAATACTGGTCTACGTCCATAGATCTAACAAAACAACAAAAGAAATTTCCCCCCATAAAAACATACTTGCAGGTGATTCCACACAAATTAAGCAAACAATTTTTTCAGCAAAGAAACATTAAAATTCAGTAACACCATTTACAAATACAATTATCACAAACAACATTTCACAAATATCTGATTGTCTCATATCTAAATATTTTGGTATTTAGCACTACTGCATGCAAAAGGTACTAAGTTACACGAATACAAAATTGAAGTTGTCATTGTAACAAAGCAAACTGTAACATGGTTGCAGTACTTAGTACTACTTTGGTTTTCAATTTGTCTATTTTCCAAATATTTTACACAGTACCTCACTTACAAACCTACAGACAAACCGGCCATAAATCTGAATACTTTAAACATTTATTCCCAACAACAAATCTGAACATCAAACTTTTCAGTATATAAGCAGATATTGCAAATAAAGACAAAAATCAACACACTCAATAATTTGATTACACCATGTGTGTGATTTCATCATCTGATCAGAAATACTGATAAATTGTGTTTTGCAAAATTGTAATGATCATATGAACAATGTGTTGTAGTAAACAAACACAAAGAATTGACAACAGAAAACAACTTTATAGTCGGGTAAAGTTACACCCATTGTACCAACATTTTACCACAACAATTCTGGAGCAGAAAATGTTATAGCTAAACCAGCTGTAATCTAAAAATGTTAAACCAAGAGATAAAATTTTACAGTTCTGCAATCCACATGACTCAGTCTGGTGCAGCAAATGTTATTCTCTAAAATGACTGTTTAGATGTTGGGTTTGCTTGATGAGATAATGAATTATGAGCTCGTCTACTTACAAGTTCACTCACTTCATTTACTGATTTCAATTTTAAACAAAATTCCCAAACAGTATATGATAGAGACGGATCGAACCTTCAAATTTCGAACCGAACCCAAACTTTAAGGTTATGTTCGGTTTGGTTCCAAATTAATTGCCATATAAATAATCTGTTCTAGTTCGGTTCGATAAAATGTACACGAGTTCATGTTCAGTTCGAAAATTTGCCCGAAACTATCATCATTAACAAACTTTAAAACACACTTACTTCCAGTTTTAAGCATTCTCAGAATTTTACTGATGATATTGGTAAAACAAAATTAAATGGTAATTTCAATTTTATTTAAAACATTAAAAAAAAATTTGTAGGTGTTTGTAACTGCAGACATCCTCCCAATGCAGCTTCCATTACATATAAAGTGATTCTGTTAGTGTAAAACTTTAACTGCACACTGTGAAACAACCACGGTACAGTTTGGTCACAAATACACACACACACACACACACGAGTGGACACTGGCCACAAAACTTCAAACACTGCAAACAAATATTTTCTCTAACAAANAAAAAAAAATTTGTAGGTGTTTGTAACTGCAGACATCCTCCCAATGCAGCTTCCATTACATATAAAGTGATTCTGTTAGTGTAAAACTTTAACTGCACACTGTGAAACAACCACGGTACAGTTTGGTCACAAATACACACACACACACACACACACACGAGTGGACACTGGCCACAAAACTTCAAACACTGCAAACAAATATTTTCTCTAACAAACTTACAGCACTTAAAACTGACATGGTCTCATAATTCCAACAAATTTTAAATTATGAATTTGTAATGCCGCATGCTTGTATCTACACAAAGCAGTAACACTTACAAGACACTTACATTAAGTGCACCAATCATTTGTAACTACAGTAACCTTATTAACATTAGAACCGTGACAAAATTTACGTAAAATACTACATCTAGATTAAAAAAAAAAACAATTTTTATAAGACTGTCCTAAACAATATTAAAAATTCATGCTTTTAATAGAAAAAACTACGATACCTTTAAATAATTTAGCAACAATCTATTAATAAAAACTTATTTTTGTTACTAACATTTCGATTTTGATTCTCTTAACTTCCTATATAATCAATTGAATAGTTTAAACATTACAAAAAGTCCACACTTATTTCACAAATAGTGTTCATTTCATGTATCATTTTCCAATTTTTGAAGACAGACTTGTTTTGTATAAAATCAGGGACTATTGGTCAAGTCCAAAATCAGTCTGCCATGACTAGAATTAGCAAGCATTTAAGTTACCTAATTGACTTAATTTACGTAGCGTCAAATAACTGTTCCTTATTACCTATTCTGAAATTTTTTTTAGCTGTGTGTTTAAAAGTCATAACAGCCAATATTTTTACAAATTTACTTAGAGAAATTTAACAATCTGAGACAATACTGTATGTGTAAAGACACCACAACAGTACACAAATGTTAATCCACCAACTTACCACGGTAGCTTTAAAATAAATCAACATTCTGCACTTAAAAATTGTAATGCATTTCACTGGCACATGTGAATACCTATTATTAAAGTGTGCGGAAAGACAAAGTTTAAACCCTTCAGTACTGCCGTTTACGTTCATGAAATACTTCAGTTCAAGGAAACAATATGAATGAAGAAAATAAATACAATTCACCACTCCATATCAGGGGTGGCAATAATGCTAGGGAAAGACAGTTTTATTATAGTATTTACCAAAAATTAATTGCCATAAAAAATAAGAATTTTGGTACAAATTTTAGAAACAGAAATTGAACCTAAATGTGCAAAAATCTACACAGACACCACACAATTAAGTTAACACCCAAAAAAAAAACTTACGACTGGAGTTACACTAGAGCCAAAGCATAAGGAATTATATATTACATTAAATTGGTTAAATAAAATTACATTATTAAATAAATTAATTTGTATTCTTATGAGAAAACCATTTAGTAGCATGTATCATTGCTTATTTCAAAGTAATTCCCATCATGTTTAAATATAGAAAGAAAAAAAAACATCTGAAATGTTGTATATTACAAACTCCTATGTCCCTATGTACTTGGACGAGAATGACTGCACCATTGCGACGGATCACGCGGTAAAGAGCTACAAAATTCGAGACTGGGATTGGGAATACCAACTTATTAAAATGGTTTGAAGCTTTACATACACACAACTTGTCCCATTTTTTATGTCTTATATCTTCATTCATAAACTCTACTGCACAGAATAGATTATATTCAGGAAAGAATACAACTATTGGCATGTATTTATTTCCATTACTAACCACGCACACCAGGAAATAAGCTTTCCTTGGGATTTGCCTTATTCTTCTTATCAACAATTGAAGGCATGACAATTCAGCTGCACTGGAATGTACTAGACCTGTTCAATGTAAACAAGTATATACATACTTTGTTTCATTTTTATTTCAACTTCAATATAACAACAATGTAACACCTTGTAATAAAAATAACCCCGAATTATGAAAACTTAAAGTTTAACGGCATATCTTTAGAGCAAATATATGGGGCACATCACACTAAACAATGGAGAATCGCATAATTTGTCTCATGATAATTACCCGCAGTGTGATCCAGATGGCATCGTGACTTCACTCGCATCCACAAACAAACCCAACTACATTATTTGGTCAAGGATCACGTAAATAGGAATGAAAAAAATATTTTCCCACTTGAAAGAATTGACCTTACCAAGCTGGAAAAACTCTCTGAAATGTGATACATTCTAATAATTAATTTTCTCGTGGCGAAAGTGCAGTTTTCTCCAAGTTCGGGAATGTTTCTTCCTCGAATCTTGTCCCAAGTTTCAGAATCCCATTCACCCCTAAAAATAATATGAAAATATGTTTTTTATTCAATTGCTGACATGTATAATTATAACTAAAAGGTTCCACGAGTGAATACATAATTTTTGGGGGAGAAAAAGTTTGTATATAAAACCCCACCCATATAGTGTCCCCTAAGATAAATAATAGACAGATTACTAATACTTGCAGCAAAACAATTTCAACTATAGTGGTAAAGACTTAATTCAAAATAAGATTTGACAGTACCCTACCTGGTGGANTTGCAGCAAAACAATTTCAACTATAGTGGTAAAGACTTAATTCAAAATAAGATTTGACAGTACCCTACCTGGTGGAAGTATTCGAGCACACCTTTCTACCAACAACATAAAAAAAATAACACCCTATGGAGAAATCCCACTTTCCTGGTAGTCTGGTAAGGAACTATGGTAAACACAACCTGCAAAAATTGCGGTGAAAAGGTGGTTAAAGGATTAAAAAATGGCTGAAAGGAAAAAGTAGCTAGGGCTTCAACAGTGCTCACTCTAACGTGAACAGCCTATATATAGGTGGTTGGCAAAATAAACAGAAATGAGAAGTCATCACTCACGTACACATTGTGGTGGCCTCCGGTCGAACATTTAACTTATTTAAATCATGAAAAATAAACATTTTATGAAGTTTCTGTTGGGTTCCTGCAAAGCAGTTTCAAGCANATTTAACTTATTTAAATCATGAAAAATAAACATTTTATGAAGTTTCTGTTGGGTTCCTGCAAAGCAGTTTCAAGCACCAAGAAAAAAAACAGATATTCACAAGTGTTCATTTCTCCACCTCAAATTAACAATTCCAACACACTGGCTAAATAATTTGCTCAGTACTTGCTTAGTACACAATTGTTATACTAATTACCCAAGTGTAATTACATTATGACCAACAACGACTGTAAGTAATGCAAAATTTTTGATTTGATCAGTTTTCACAACAAAAAATAAGTCCAAAAAAAGTAAATGTCCAATTTCAAGAACTCAATCANCCAAGTGTAATTACATTATGACCAACAATTTTTGATTTGATCAGTTTTCACAACAAAAAATAAGTCCAAAAAAAGTAAATGTCCAATTTCAAGAACTCAATCAATAAAAAATAATGCTGAGATAGAAAACATAGACTATTAGCAAGTTACTCTCCAACAAACTACACTTCCATATTAACAATTACTAAAGTAATTTGAAAAATATATAAAAGGACAGGAATTAAAGTACTCGCAGTGTAGTACTTGTTGACAAGCGCGCGCGCGCACACACACACACACACACAGAAGGACGACACATTTTCCACGCGGTTGCGACGTTTCACTGACTGAGCCAGCTTCATCAGGCAGAGAGTTGTAGGACACTGCAGCATGGTGGAAGGGTGCTGTTAGTAGAAAACCCAGCGGCCGGGTGGCAAAATAGGGTGGGGTGGGAAGATTGAAAANCGGCAGAGAGTTGTAGGACACTGAAGCATGGTGGAAGGGTGCTGTTAGTAGAAAACCCAGCGGCCGGGTGGCAAAATAGGGTGGGGTGGGAAGATTGAAAAATTGCTGGTATAGCTGATGAGTTAGTTAGGAGTTGTGACTATCTTATGTCGCAGCCTGGTGGCTGCCTGCATTTTGTTATAAAATGGTGAGCCAATTCCCAGCGTCTGAGTTCTGAACTATTGCTTGAAGGTGGTAAGGCTCTCATAACTCTGGTACTGTAGCAGGAGTCAAAATAATTGTTGTGTAGCACTGCATGTGCTGCAACTGGTTTGTCCTGTAGGTTATTAATGTGACCAGCTGTGGCTTGTTTGGTGTCTGCTCTGTGGCCATTCATTCTCTGCCGGAGTGTGTTGGTGTTTATTTATAACCAAATCCAGGCAGCCGCCAGGCCTCAAAATAGGATAATCACAGCTCCTAACCACACTCAATCTTCCCGCCCCACCCTAGTTTGCCGCCCGGTCGCTGGGTTTACTACCAACAGCGCCCTTCCACTATACTGCAGTGTCCTACAACTCGCAGTCTGATGAAGCTGGCCTAGCCAGCGAAGCTGCGCAACTGCAAGGAAAATGTGTCGTCCTTGTTACGTATGTGTGCGTGTTGACAAGTACTGGGCTGCGAGTACTTGAACCCCAGTCCTGTGTCCTTGGTAGCCTAGCGGCCTACTTGCAGCCTTAACTAAAATACTATTAAACATGTGTACATGATGTAATGCATAATTGTAATCATTAATTATTAGAATATTTCCATTGTTTAGTTGTCATTTTCCCATTTACACACTATACAGTTTTGCTTTAGCAAAAGAACATATTTTTTTTACAAATATGATAAAAATTTATGAAAGGCAGTGCTTGAAAACCTGTTTTAAAATGTAAAGTGCCTTATTCTTCTGCAAATTCCAGAAGTAATCTACATCATTACCTGAAAAATTACAGAACTGCATACTTTTACAAACATTATTTACAAATTGTGTCAATCAAAAAATGTATATCCTCTTGAACATAAAGATCATATTAAATTACTAGTTTGTCACACATATAAAAGCAGTTATAAAATTTTTACAAAGTCTCAATGCCATTCAAACTGGTAATGTATTGGGCCAATGTGTAACATTTCGTAAGTACATACATTTATCATAAAGTTTAGATTTTTATTTATAACATGTCCACAAATATCAATAATACATGTAATATAAGTACCAATAAATGTGACCACTTCAGTTGTTCAATCAAACAAGTTAATTTCATTTGGTATGAGCAAATCAAAATGGTAACATTAGAGTTTACAAAAATCTAGCAACAAGCATTGTTTTGAAAATTACTCCATTTTTATGCCATTTTCTAAACAAAACTCTTTACTGAAGACAAAGATTACTCAAGCATGACAGAATATTACACATGAAATGGTGCTTGCTTTGACTTAATAAAAAGGTAGAGAATAATCCTAAAAATCACACTAATATCTAATAGCTGTTTATATATAAATACCTAAACAATCATGCCACATATGAAGTTACATAAATGTCTTTCCTTGAGTCCTGCGGAAGCATAGTGAAAAATTAGATGCTTAATTACAATACAATGTAGTACTCTGAATCTATAGTTCACTCAAATACTACAAACAATTTCTTGATGTTTATGAGAACTCTTCCAAACACTAAAAAACAGTAATAAAGACATTGTAGTATTTTCACACTTCCACTGAACAGCAAAACAATGATAAATGATTTGCAATTTATTTTGAGACACACTACACTTAACATGAAACACACCTAATCACAATCCCGAACATCCACACATACAAAGGAAGATTGGATACAATTTAGTAATCACACTCAAATTTCAATAGCAATCCAGCAGCAATTATACACTGATATTTCTATCAACTATTTTTCTGCCACTAATGTGGATGTTTAACTACCATAATTAGCACTAAAAACAAGTGATAATTTGAGTTTTACTACTGGTAATGGCAATGAACATCCAGGATGGCCCCTTTCTTCCTTGTATCTGATTGACTACACCCATACCCCTTCCCCCTAAATACTAAGTCAAAATCTGTTTTCCTCGCTCTCCTTACCCTACCAGACTACTTCCAACTAGTTGGTAATTGGTTCTGCACTCTGACTGACCAAACAGTTGATGGAGAAGTCTACCAAAGGACCTCGTATGGTGACAACATCAAAGGTTATGAATACTGCATTATTCCTAATGTCTGCTATGTCAATGTTGAATAACTGGATGGTTATAATACAGACCTGAGGTACAGTTACAGTTAGAGAGGAACCGTATGGCCTGTTGTCACATCCCCACTCGAGATGCCCCCTGTCTCAATCACCAAGAGCAGAGGGAAGGAGCAAGGAAATGTGGTTTCCTGCTCTCCAGCAAAGAGATCATCAACCCAACTTGACAACTGATACGGACCTAACAAGCCTGTGGGAGCGATACTCCAAAGCTGGCACAATTACAACCAGGAACACCACTGCCTGAACCAACGAGCTGTTTGTTAGCCACTTGGCCAGAAACAGAGAAAGGCAGGCAAAAGAGGGCGAGACTGATCGCAAAATGTACTTCAAATCTCTACGACTACAGTGAAACTGCTGTTGCACATTTGCTAAGTGCATACTAAACACCTATTAAAGTTGAGTCATATAAAATTTTTTTTAAATTTAATTAGATGGCCATCAAGATTTGGAAATTGGAACTCGCATGTTTTATTACTGTACCCACGTTTACATTTGTCTTAAGACACATGACAGTTTTCAGCATCACAGGTTAAAGG
>NQII01008326.1:38547-68734 GCA_002778355.1 Clitarchus hookeri
GGGGGGGGGGGGGGGGCTAGAATGCACGAAAGATAAACTGGAATCTGAGATTTCTGGATAACATTCAAAAACAAAGCTGTAATGTAATGAGTACATTCTTCAATGTTTAAATACAGCTCACAGCTGCAACATTAGTTATGCAGACAAGAAGTGCGTACTACAAGCAGTAGTCATGCCCAAACTATACTTGAGGATGACAAAAATTTGGTTTTACAATAAACAGTATGTTTAACATAATGACACTACAGCACGACATACTAAACAGCTATGCAGCATAATGCACAAGTACGTCGGAAATGCTTACATGCATCAAGTGCATGACTGAAAAATTATGTATCACATTTGTTCTGCAATTCAGTCTTACCACTTTCAACAAGAGTGCTGGCCTGTCCTTATTTCAAAAGAACTAACACTTTCCAGTCTCATTACAACGAAAGAGTAATGTTTCACATCTGCAAAAACTGAAAGCAACTTCAACCCTAAATGTAAAGGAATAAATTAACGCTGAATAAATGCTAAACAATTAACTGTGCCACAATACCACACAACTTTTAACATAAATATCATATGTGCAGAAAAATTATTTAGCTTAAAGATATGGCATTTCATTAGACATACATCAGTTGATACTGCACAGTAGCTAAGGAAAATACATTTAAATATTTTAGATAACGTTACAGCAGCATCCTGAGCCTCAAAATTTTAAATGCACAAAATAATGGCAAAAAGTCCTTTCAATAAATGCCTTAAAGACTCTGAACAACTCTCACAATACACAATGACCAAAAATTTCCCAATTACGAGTGTAGGTTATTAAAATTAAGAGGAAAATTCAACAGTGAAATAAGTCATTAGTGAGGAACAAATTACATTTCTCGTAACAATTTCAACTCCTTTAAGACATAGTTATTAAATTTTTCATAAAGTGGTACCTAGTATATTCAATATATTTTGTTTTTATCTGGCAGTATATTGCTTTCATCATGCTCAATCAACCATATGATCAATTTGTGCATTACAATGTAATGAAGTCATAAGGCTTCAACATGCAAAGTCTTCAAAATCTGAAAGATGGCCATCAGATATGAAATAACATTCTTCACGTCTGCTTGTCACCGAAATTTGATGAAGAAAAGTACCTGCATTATAGCATCTTGGAATACAAATGGTCAAAAGTTAAAACTTAAAACAATTTCTAAAACACTCTGGAATACTGCATAAATTCAACACATCCGGATCTCTACTAACATTTCTAACGTGTATTTTAAAGTAATCATGACTACAGTAATACTATATTCTACCATCATCTTCCAAAAAATTTCCTTTGAGGAACAATAAAAATAACCTCCAAGTATTGTTTTCTAAAAAAGTTGCAAGACCAAAAAAAAAGAAAAGCAACTGCCACAATGGGACTTGCACTCTAACAGGACCAATTTTCTTCCAAGGTCTCGTAAACAACACACATATAGCAAAGTCTCCATAAATAATGTCTTACGAAACTGTTAAGGATAGTGCCACTCAACTCACTTCTCCCCAATGTGTGGCACAAACTCCCTGGCATGTGAAGTAAGCCAAGGATGTGATGAAGTGGCTCTAGCATTTGGCCACTTCATTCAGTGAATATCTCAAGCCACTTGTTTATTTCCAAGATACTACGTTCAACACGTTTCCTCATCCCACGATGGAAACACTACGACTCGCATATTTCACATGATCCACCTACAACATTCGCTACATAGTAAATGAGGTTCACAAATATGCAGACTTTCCACTTGCTTACAAAATAAACCTTTAAGGGTGTTGTTCACCAAAAATTTCCTTACTTTATTAACACTAAAATTGTGATTCTGACATTCCATTATGCAAAAAATATAGTATCTAATTTTTTTTAATTCGGGATAAAGTACTTAACATAACATCCCAAATATACTCTTCCACATCTGACATGTTGCAGAACAGGTGAAATGATGGTCGGTGCTGTGGAAATCCAGAAGTTATTTCCATAGGTTCTAAAGTGCAAGTTGTTATAAGAAATTCTTATCTACTTTTTCCTTCCAATAGTGGATTTTAAAGTTTGAATATTTTTGAATCAAATAATACAATTTTCTAATAACTAGAGACCTGAAAAAATTGCATTTGCGATAAAACGAAAAATAATGTGAATTTTAGCATGTTAGTGCGAATAAAGCAATTTTTCCAGTTTTACTTTAAATAAAGCTATTTTTAAATTTACACAGACCTTTACTTGAAACTAAACCCATATTCACGGAATAAGTGTTAAACAATGATCTGTTTTGTTGCTTTGCTAACTAAATATGGCAAAAATAAAATGCACACGACATGCAATGAATGTTTACATCACGTTTTGTGGTCGAGGTTAGGAATACTCGTCGCACTGTTTACCGAACGTCTGCAGTCTTCGTTGCAGCAACTAGTTATTTTTGCTTTTGTTAAAAATTTTGAATATCTAAGTGTCAAAAATCGTGGATCACATTTTGTACCTTTCTTTGAACAACACACCCGTTCCATCATTTTTTTTTTCGCGTACACAGTTCAAAAATATAATAATCACCAAACAAAAAGTCTTACTGTTAAGGTAGCAGGAATTATTAAAAGGCCTTGACCATAGAATACACGCGGCTAGAGAATATTTGACAGGAAATCAGAATGTAAATTAGCTCACGAGTTAAGATGAAATTTTCATCACTGCTGTAGAGACTTGAAAATTTAGTAAACGCTATAAGTGCAAATTTTCACATAAAAAACTGAAATTTACTATTTTTGAGAATTCTAGCTGTAATTCACGAATTGCACAAAAATCCTGTAGTATTTTAGCGAATTATTGTTTTATGTCACATAGTTTCTTCTTATGATATATTGTGTGTGTTTTTGCAAATTCGAATACGAATGCATGCAGAGTTGGTGAGTAGATTTCTTTGATTTATCACCATAAACGAAAACATGTCTTACTTTCCGTAACGTGTGTTTCCAGCCATAAATAACAAGACCACAAGTGATAATGCGTCACTTTGAGTTTACATTCTAGTGCACGGCCCTGCAAAAGTTTATTTGCTCACTAGGAAACCCCACCGTTGTAGTGTTCATGTCTACCAAGCGCCACGTCATCTATGGAATTTGCGTCAATTAGCTTGCCGAGTTCGTTTACATTCATAGCATCTTCACGTTTTATCCAACAATTACTTATTTTTTACAGCGCGGCTGTCAATAATGTATTTTTATGCATTTATTTATGTAGAATATATTTGTAGATTATATTATCGCGTGTTTTAATATTGTATTCTTCCAGCTAACTGTATTTTGTATCATACATTTTCTCTGTAAATATGTGTGGTAAAAAATTACACTTTTGAAAAAACAAAAGTTTTGTTAGCGGACCTAACGAAAAAATCTGTTGTTGAAAGTTCAGATAGTAAAAAACATTAAGGAAGATTTATCTACTTTTTTTTTCTGTTCGTACAAGGCACTTTTATTATTTTTGTAACAGTGCTTTTATAATTGTGTATAAATTGTTTACATTAGTCTCTTCATGAAACAGTACGCCCTTGCCAGTGCATTGTGACCGTTGTTCCAGGTCTCGGGCAGAATACCAAATCTTACGTCAGAAAATGTCAAATAGTTTTCAATGTTGTCTGTTGATAAAGGAAACTAGTTTTGTCTTAAAAACGTGGCTGTATTTTCTCTGGGAGTTAGGTATTTTTGCAAGGAAATAATTGTTTAAAAAAACACTGCTTTTCAATAGGAATAACACTGCCAATTTCAGGTTTTACGAATAAAGTGATATTTCTCAAATTATTATGTGTGTATAAATTATATATAAAGAGGACATGAAAAAATGGAGCAATTCTCATGAAGAAACCTGCATTTTTGTAGCCAGAAAATAACAGCTATTTTTGACAAAAATAACACTTATTTTTGGGAAAAATAACACCTATTTTTTTCAGGTCTCTACTAATAACATATGCGAATAGTTTCAAAGTCAAATAGCTACAAGTAAACATTTTATTTCAGTTATATATAACAGAAATAAACATAATTTCACTGATCACACAACAAACAGTTCCACCACAAATAATACTTGCATCGTCAAGTGCAGTACATAATTATTACAAGATTATATTCTGATAAAAAGTGTGCTGTAAAATGTAACCATTAATAAATAATAGGAGATATGTGTGTGTGTGTGTGTGTATGTGTGTGTGTATATATATATGTATATAAACATACACATACACACTTTCTATGTTCTCAATATAGGGGAATCTTCATGTGTACTTATCTTGAAATAATATACAAAACTGATATACCNATATATATATATATGTATATAAACATACACATACACACACACTTTCTATGTTCTCAATATAGGGGAATCTTCATGTGTACTTATCTTGAAATAATATACAAAACTGATATACCAAATTTATATTTACTGAGTACTTAATCTTAATAACGTGAGAGAAAGCATTTTATAACAGAGAAACTCAATAAAAATTTGAATATAAACTTAAGCAAAACTGAAATACATAGTAACCTGTATGGATAGTTTTGACGTGTGACGGGTAAAGGGGATAGGCATTGCACTGTTTGCACACCCTGCTATAGTTGTCCTGGGCAGGCAGGCAGGCAGGCAGGCAGGCAGGCAGGCAGGCAGGCAGGCAGCCAGCCAGCCAGGGCAGGCAGGTGACTTCGGGGAAAAACCGCCGGGGCTGTTCCGACGTATAAACATACAGGGTAAGTCCCGAAAAATAGCTGATATAAGCCCTCGGCTAAGGAATCAAGGGAACCCCCTACAAGAATTAGTGCCGACACAGCTCCCAGGAATCCCCGAAAACGTCTTACCACACCCTCCCTCCACCCCAGTTGGAGCGCGCAAGCAGCTGACAAGACACGAAATCCTACACAAAAAACGTGCGAGGTACACAGGGGATTTCCCGATTTCTCTCTCTCAAGAAACTGCTGACAGCCAACTTGAATATAGCGGGAGACGGGTTAAATTCAGGAGCAGCCAAGATTCGGGGTCAGTTGTTATCAGTTGTTCACGATGAGTTGTTCAGCCGTGATGCGAGGCGAACAAGGCAGTTAGTGTGAGAGGCAGTCGTATCACCAGGCCGGAGTTCAGACTCGGCCCAGGCAGTAATGTACAATCAGTTGTTTACAGTCAGTTGTTTACAGTCAGTTGTTCGGGAGCAATTATCGCCAGCCAAGACGGGAGTTGTTCGACGGCACAGCCGCGAGACGAGATAGATGCAGCCGAAATGGTAGGCAAATCAGACACAGGAGTAATCAGTCGTGTGACGAGAACAGTGCCGAGAATATGAGTAAATTCCCAGAAACGAGTGGCAGCCCCATTCCGAGAGGCGCCATTCCCCGAGAAGACGTAGTCGTGTGCCGGATGGCGACGAGGCAAGCAGTCAGTCAATAGTGACGTCACCGGGGAGAGAACCCAGGAACAGCCGAAACTTCATGTGTAAATTCCCGAGACAACCCCAGTAAAAGTGCCAAGAACTTATGAGTTCATTTCCGAAAACGTAGTGGCAGTTTCCGAGGTGAGAGAAGTCAGAAACGTTAGCCGGACCGTTGCGGACGTCGACGCAGGACGAGGAGACGCGGTTTCTTTCAAGTAACGCCAGCCGAGGTCGCCGAGAAAGTACAAAGTCCCGGAAACCCATCCTGGACTTCAGAGAGAGCCAGTCAAAGCCGCAGGAAGAAGCCAGCTGAGTTTAGCATGCCAACGAGAGGCAGTCCGAGGGCCTGCCAAAGGGTCACCCAACTCACCATGCCTCAGCTACCAACGAAGACAACTCACCAAAAGCCGCAGTCACAGATAAGTAGATAAACGTCTCCCTTCAACAACCTTCCCCGACGCATAGTATTCAGCTCACCAGCCCTTCAGGCCTACGACTTGCAGGGGGGCTCAGTCTCACCAGTGTGTGTAAATAACTATGTGACCTTCTGACCAATAAAATACTGGTGTGTTAAATAACTGAGAATACGAGTATTTGTTTACCCCTAACGTAACAACCTCAGGTGCCCTTAGTCTGCACCAACATAATTTAACAATATAACCTACTAGCCACCACCTGTATAACTCAGGTGTCCTAGTAGCAACAGTTTTAGTAAGAACCAAAATGAAAAACTGATGCTTGTTGACAAGCAATGCATGCAAACTTGATCTTCATCCAGACTTTAAAATCTGGTTTACTGGTGTGGGTGGGTGCAAAATAAAACACAAAATAATAGCATAAAGAAAAAATAGCACAGCTCTACAAATAACCACTCAAAACTGGAATGTAAATGATTTGCAATTTTTGCATAAGATATTTGAAGTGCAAATGCGAATAATTCATAAATTAATATTCGCAATGTCTCGGTAAAGACACTGTCTTTATTGAGGCTGGTTTCTGACATTGTACAGCACTTGTCGTAAATAAAACTATTGCATAACGTCATACCTGCACGAGTATACTCGGGGCAGTATGTTAAGAGGTTAAAGTAGTATCTACAAAATGAATGGCATTTTGTACAAATAGAAAATAATAAATATTTTGGTAACCAGCACCCTTATAAAAAGTCACATACTATTGTAAAGATAAGTGAAGTTAAAACATAATACAACTCGAGATGCATACCCTGGAACAGCCAGGTTAATATTTAGACATAACAAACACATGCAAAACTCTGTTTCAGGTATAAGAAGGTAATAACATCGTGACCCTCAAATTATGAACACATTACACTCTTCCCTCTATCTGATCAATTTCATGAAGTATTCCTTAAAAGGAACAAAATGAAAAACAGCACACGCACACCCCATTCCAATGGCACTACAACCACCTACAAAATGCCCATAGAATATCAATGGTTGTCGATACTATTAATATATGACAATTTAATAACTCTGATTAATAATTTTTAAACAGTGTCAATTAAAAACAAGATTATCTATGCTATAATTTTGCTTCAAACATTGTGCAGCTTTCAATATTTTTTTTCTTCCTGGTACAACCTAATATTACCTAAAAAGCACTCAAAGACACTTAGTTTTAAAATCCAAAATGTTTAAATATCTTGCATAACATTACTTCTTCAGTGCCATCAATTATTACTGTCACTGCAAAAATTACTTTGCAAACAAAATTAACTATGAAAAAGTAAAATTTCTAAGTATGTATTTTACTACAATTCTATCATTTTGCGTATCTAGACCATCACAAAACATATTTCCGCACAAAAGTAAACACCTCTTGATAAAAATAAGACAAATCAGCTAGCCAACTATGAGACAAACATATTCATATGTAGTATGAACTTAAAATAGAAATATGAACATTTAAATGAAATCTGAATTACAAAAACTACATAAGAATATTTTTCTATTCTTAGTAGAATTTACAGTACTTCAAATAAACACACATACTCGCAAATAGTCCCTTTAAATACCCATACATATAATGAATGAATATTATTCATTAAAAAAAAAGCATGCTACTGAAACACTATAGTAAATACACAAAATTAGCTAAAGTATCTTAAAACAAGTAACACACATCAGGCTATGGCAAGATGTAAAACCACGTTGACTGGCTGGGACAGTTGTCTCTTCATGATATGTGGGGTTTATTACTTTCTCAGGGGAACTGAATATTGTGTGGCTACAACACCAATAACCTATACTTCAGAACACAGGCTAAAGTGATGCACTGGAAAAAAGAAAGGAAAGCAATAATAAAACAGCGAGAAAAGTCAATATTTACATAACATGCAACAAACAAAATACAATAGAGATTCAACTGTTTTCAGAAACAACTAAATGTTGGCACACAACACACATGGTAAAAAATTGTCTGTGTCCCTTTTCACATTTCCTTCTATGCAAACAGAAATGTAGATAAAATTATTCAAAAAGCAGTTCTGTTTATACAGCTAAGTGAAAAAACATCAGACCGTAAACTGCATGGCCCTGTTGCATAGCAGAGAACTAGAATAATATTCACTTATATACTAAGAAAATGTTTCTTCATGCTGACAGATCTAACAGCATTTCACTATGTATTAATAGTACAATATGTTCAATGTATGGTAAGTCAGGTAGGAGATGCTTAACACACTACTTGCATACTACAAAACTTCACCACTCGTGCAATCATTACCAATTTCTAACACTTTCGGGAAGGGGCTGGGTTGTCGAGAGGTGCTGGTAAGGGTGAAGTGAGGTGAAGACGGAGCAATGGTGGAACGTAAGGGAATGGGTGGAGGGGGAAATGTACTGGTGTAGAAGACTATAAACAAAACATGGATGGATGGTTTACATTATAAGATATTCAATACAAAAAAAATTTTTATAAGTTTCAGTACTGTCATAGAAAATTTCCAGAAAATCTACAGTATTGTTAGAGGTGACTCCTCTGCATCGTCCCACTAGAGCAAGTGAAGGACAGTGTGTCAAGGGCATCACTGGTAACCCAAACAGTTAGCAGAGATTTACGAAGTGGTTCCACCACGCATGCCACAATAAGCATATTGGAACTTGTGCCAGTTCTGTCCTAGAGCGGATTGAATGTCTGGGATTATCATTGGAAAAAGTTCTGGTCACCCTCTAAACCTCTCTCAGCGTGACTCAAAGTGCAGAGAACCTTCTGGACCGGGCCAGCAAGTCTACATAGGCGTGGCAGGCCTCCGAGTTGACGTATGGCCTTAAGCGAAAGGTGTGTAAAACCAGCGAAGCGACAAGTGGCGACGACAGTGACCGTGGAGAGTGAGTCTGCAGAACGTAAATAATAAGTGCGAATTATGTCACTGTAACCTATATATAGACATTGAAAAGAGATAACACTAAAATTGGACAAACACATTTTCCACGCGTTTTGCTGGCTAGGCCAGCTTCTTCAAGCGGCGAGTGGTGGTACACCGCAGTCTGTTGAGCAGTAGTCGGCCAACATTGAACCCTGCAGCCAGGAGGCAAGCTAGAATGAGGTGGGATATTTGAGAAGTGATGGAGGGGTTATCTTATGTTGAAGCCAGATGTGTCTGGATTTGGTGATGTATTGGTGGGCCAGTTCCACGCAGTTCAGCACTGTTATTAGAAGGTGATAGGGGCCTCACCACTCTGCATGTGCTGCAACTGGCTTCTCCTGTAAATTTGCATTTGCCCCAGCTATGGCTTGTTTGGTGTCCGCTCTGTGGCCATTCATTCTCAGCCTGAGAGTGTTGGTAGTAATGCCAATGTACTCTGTCTTGCAGTGAACACACTGTAGCTGGCAGATGAGATTTTCTGTTGCATACTTGCAGCTGCCCTGGATAGGATAAGTCTTTGTGGTGAGTCTGCTGTTTAAGGAAGTGGAAGACTGGTGTATAGCACAAGAGCTACAACGTGGGTTATTGCAAGGATAAGACCATTGGAAGTGGTGACATTACTGACTGTGGCATTCAGTGGCAATTTGGGGTGCACCAGTTTGTTTTGAAGGATGAAGGGGGTGGGAAATCATTTGAAGACCAATCTGGGTGGTTTGGAGAACAAGTTTTGAGTGAGTGGTGATGAGGCCTAAATTTGGTGTCCACATGAGAATGGCTCTGAGTTTGTCCATGCCCTCCATGTAAGGGACCACAAGAAGAATATCTGAGTAACTGATCTTTGTTTGAAGATCTATGGCTCAAGTGGCATGTTGAATCTGTTTGTAAACTAGGGATCTGGGGTAGCATCTATCGAGGAATGCTTCGGCTATCATCAAGAATGTACGGCAAAGATTTCTTAGAATAGAATATAGGTATTGAAGGTGGTTGGTGGGTTTAACGTAAACAGCGGTTTCAATTTTGCCATTCTGAAGGGCTAGTTTCACATCCATAAATATGGCGTGTGATTCAGAGTAGGTCCAGGTAACCCTCAGCATGCTTTGCAAGTCAAGGTTGTTGAGGAAGTGGATGAAACGGTCCCCAGTTTAATTCCAGATCAAGAAGATGTCTATAAAACACATCCAGCAGTGGTTGAATTGGTTGATGGCTCAGAAAGTTTTGCTCCAGTTTACCCATAAACAGATTGGCATAAGAAGGGGCCATGCAGGTGCGCATGGCCCCTTCTTTTGTTTTGTAATCTGAAACTGTTGTTTATTGTGAGTCTCGCCAGTTCGACCAGAAATGCTGTGAAAGGTTTGCTGTTGGGAGGTCTTTTGTTAAGATGGAATTCTATTGCAGACAATCCTGATGAATGGGGAATATTGGTGTAAAGTGAAGTGATATCTATAGTATATAGTGACCAGGTAAGCATCTTGAAAGATGGTGTCCAGATTTTTCAGGTGTTCTAAGAAGTGGCCAGCGTCTTCAATGTATATGTTTTTTATGTATGATAGGAGCATCTATACCCAAGGTTGAAGGTAAGCATTCACAAGTACCAAGATCATTTCCACAGGGCTGTCGCATCCCGATACAATGGAGCGTCCTGGAGGTGACCATTGCCGTTTGTGGATTTTTGGGAACAAGTATAGGTTAGATGTGGTGGGTTTTTCTGGGGTTAAAAGTTGGATAGATTTGTGAGAAAGATCCTGGAGGGGACCTTGAAATGTTTGAAACTGTTTGATGAGGTCGCAGAATTTGTCTATAGGGGCTTCTGGCACGAGTCTGTATGTGGATGAGTCTTTGACATGGTTTTCTGATTCAAGTATGTAGTCTTATCTACTAAGAATTACTGTGGTGGAGCCTTTGTCTGCTGGCAATATGGTTACGTCCCTGTTATTCTGAAGGTCTCTCTGATGGCTTTCTGTTCTGCAGGCGTGGTATTGCTGTTGTTGGAGATGATGGTGAGTACGATGGTCAGTACCATGGCAGGCAGTCACGTCACTTTGTACTGACCATTCACTGTATTGGAAGCATTCTTGCTACGAGATTGTGCTGGAGAGCAGCGCTGACTTGTATATAAAGACATTTCTATAAGTGGGCAGGAGAGGAAACACAGTTGAGAACCGAGGAGAGCTAAGGACAGACTTTCAGGGGGGGACACCTCATTTTCAATTATGGGGGGAATGAGTTAGGAGAAGGAAACCAAAATAAACATATGTTTTAAAAATACTGCTTTCAATGTAAATTTTATTGGGCTATTTTTAAAGAGGTTCATTTATAAATTTTGTAATTATTCTCTCCATTATGTAAATAATCTCACGCTTTGGATTTAATCCATCACATGGTTTTAATTTTTGCAATGACAGATAAAAACCCTGGCTTATAACTTGCCATAGTAAGAGTTGAGTTGCGTCGAGAGATTTTGGTCAACAAGGTTTTAAGAGCCAGTGAAGGTGAAGTGATGTAAAAATGGCGCAGTGGCAGAATGCAAGGGCGGGCAGAAACAGGAATGCCTCAAGAAAACCCAATGGTCAACTGCAATGTCCCCCATGTTTCCCAAATGCAAAAATCCAAGTGACCCTACTGAGAATTGAACCGTGTTCACCTTGGTGAGGAGCGAGCACCCTGGCCATTACATCACTGTGGCCCTCTGCCATAGTAAGAAAATCTTAGTTTTCTGTTTAGTGACGCTGATGAAAAATAAATCTCATAACGGAACTAAATTAAGTTTTTTTCTCCTAGTCCGACATCTTAAAGGGGCTGGAGTGGCTGAGCGGTTAGACTGCTAGCCTTCCACTAAGGCAAACCGGGTTCAATTCCCGGCCAGGTGTCACTCCCGGATTTTTGCATGTGGGAATCATGCCGGACGATGCCGCTGGTCGACGGGATTTCTCAGGGATCTTCCGTTTCCCCTGCCCTTTCATTCCGGCGCTGCTCCACACTCATCTCAATCACCCTCATCGACTCTCAAGACTTCGCTGTTAAGAGCCGCCCAAATCTCTTCACTCACTCACAACATCTTAAAATCTATGCACTCAACTGCATTAAGAAATGAATATGTTTTGTAATATTATTTTTTGCAAGCTCTATTAAACTTATAACACTACCGTAAATTCTTTCCTATCAAGTAACAATCAGCAACTTATATGGTAACACACAGCAACAGGAAAGATGACACAAATAGTAGAACTCGTATCTCACACCCCCCCCCTCCCCCCTGCTAATTTAACACGTTCCTCTATTTTACAATAATTTTCTTTGGACCTGCATAATGCACATACAGCATAATTTCCCTTCTTTTGCACTTCCTGTACTTTGCAAGATACTTTTCTGGTCCCCTGAGAACTGTAAAAAAAAGGTTTTTACAGTATAACAATTATAAGGATCAGTTGACTGTTAGTTATATTGAAAGTACTTACGTATTAAACTGATGAAATAAAACTATTCTATTCACCAAATGGTTATCCCTATGAATTTAAAACTGATTTAGAACACCAAAGACTACTTTGACCTATAACAAAAGGATGCAGAAATACTGCAATATAACATTACTTGTACACAAAAATCAAATATTTTTTATAAAACACAAAAAATTTACAATCTCAGTACACATATTCTGTTTGGCTTATAAACCCACTTGCAATCATACATTCTGTAAAACCCATTTACAATCATCTATTCTGTAAACCCAGAGAAACCTTTCATTCTCCACCATACAAAAAAAAAGACAAAACAAATGATACCTCACACAATGTGCAATAGCACAGTGAACAACACTTGCACCAAAGATCTCGCAATGACTGTAAAATGTGACAAATTTCACTTCTTACAATAATATGTTGCACAGATCTCGGCTAAATGACTGCATCAATAGAATGTGTGAAATATTTTGTTCAGAACTAAGCTTGGTTTATTTGGTTAAGAGCATCAAGATTTCAGAGGTAACATGTTACACCAACAAACTGCACCAAGAGGCCTAAGGGACATGCCTTATGCTTGAAACAAGTTGCAAATTGTTTGAAATCCAGGTTTTTTTTACGAAACTATGAAATGTACCCACAATGTGCTAATCTACGAAAATAAAACACACTTAAGACTATGCCTGTCAGTTACTCTCAAGGCATCACGCACATTAAAACCACCATTTCAGAGAACTCCAACATAGCTAAGAACGGCTTTTTCAGAGCGCTCCATCTCAAAATATTTGTGTCGGATACACACAAAAGTACTCAAGGGGCATGCCCTAAACCTGAATACAGACTTTCCACCAATAAAATGATAGGGTCAGGATAAGTACATGCAGCATGAGGAGAATGCCTTGCGTGTAGCNCCGCTTCAAGTTGGATAAGTACATGCAGCATGAGGAGAATGCCTTGCGTGTAGCAGCAATGACGCACTTTATGCGTGTGGCAGTGTAGCTCTTATCGCTCGGCCTCGAACGCGGAAAACAGCTCCAGGTAGGTGGGCCCCTTAAGGGTTCTGCCAGGCACATAAAGTACATTGCAGAAGTATATAATACATTGGTAGATAACATGTGATCCAAGAAGGTTGTAAAGTTTGTATTTACGTGTTAACTTGAAAAGCATCTATGAAAAGTTTTGGGCCCAAAGATAAGTTTCAAGTTCTCATATCAATTCCAAATATCATTATTTTAGGTTCAATAATTGCAGAAACACGTGTTTTTAGATTCAGTTTTAGATGCTACATTTTCTATACAGAAAATTCACAGTTGTCTTTAAATATCCATCATAATTTTATCTTTATAAGCATGCCATAAAAATATACGGTCACTGCTTCAAAGTCGTGTTTAGGCGAGTCGCAGACAGAAAGACTGCACATCAATTGAGCGCCTTGTGTGTAGAGGCGATTAAGCAAATGTTGAGCAAGCAAGAGCTTGCCTTAGAGTTTACACATTTTGTGGCCTCGAGCACGCAAAATAGTTGTAGGCAGGCTGAACCCTAAGTTTTTAAAACAGTAAGTTTAAAACAAAATAACTAAAAAGTACCTATGGAGCAACTTGCAGCATATGAAGTGAGTGATGGGTGAAGAGATTTGGGTGGCTCTTAACAGCGAAGTCTTGAGAGTCGATGAGGGTGATTGAGATGAGTGTGGAGCAGCGCCGGAATGAAAGGGCAGGGGAAACGGAAGATCCCTGAGAAATCCCGTCGACCAGCGGCATCGTCCGGCATGATTACCACATGCGAAAATGAAGAGGCGATGCCGCCGGGAATCAAACCCGGTTCGCCATCGTGGAAGGCAAGTAGTCTAACCACTACACGACCATGGTCCCTGCAGCATACGGATAGATTTAACTGAAATTGTGGCAAGACAGTGAACTTTAAACCAAAAAGCAGGGGGTATCTTGAACAAAGTCTGAAGATGACCCCAACCTTTCTCCATTACACCAAGTATGTACTTCCATAGATGGTGATAATTTATAAATACCTAAAAGTTTGTTTTTTCATTAAAAAATTATGAATAAAAAAACTTTTTAGCAGTGTGAATATATGTATGACACTACCAAGAGACACGAAGCACGACAAGCCCACACCTGACTACACGCATCTACACAAGATACATTCCTAAGGAAAGTAAATGTTATCTCAAATGTGTTTACTCTTAAATACATCAATGGCATCAGTTCTCACTTCTCTAGGCATGCAACACCAATGCATTTCTGATTTATGCATCAGACACCTGGCTCCATGCAACAATAAACTCACATGAGGAAACTTACCAGCCACAAAATACTAAAAAAAAAAAATAATGATAATGCTGCTACCTGCAAAGTTATTTTAATGCAATACAAACCTTTATACGCACGGTTTCATTATTTAGTTGATTATACTGATTTTAGGTTCAAGTCTAATTACAAAGTTTAATAATTTTCGAATCTGGACTAACTTTCAAAATGGTGGACACTATTTTATACATCAGTATTCACGTAAGTATAGCCAATTAAACAAAATTTTTGTTTTTTCATAGACATATTTGTAATGTATTCCTATAACACCACATAAATTATAGCAATTTTAATTTATTTTCCTTAAAATTTTTGATTTCTTTATCTTTCTATAAAGTAGAGTGATTATAGTTTCCCACACATATTTAGGATGAAAATTTTGATTAATCAACTCCAATCAAACTCCACAACTTCTAACCACTACCCCAAAAAAATACTGTTAGCTCATTAGTGTGACATTACAAAGATATTTGTCAACAGTAACACTTCTTTACATCATTCCCCTTTCTATCATTTTCTCGCGTCCATTACTTGTTCTTTACAGTCTGGAGATAATTAATTTATAACAGTGATAAAGGAGTCTGCATGGATAATTTTTTTAAGTGTCATTTGCCATCATCTTTAAATTTTTGTCCCATGAAGAATTTCTCTACTTCGCCATCCAGCTTGCCTTTCCTTCTCAGCTTACCTTCATCTGAGTTGTGCTGTCACAAATCATCATTAATCTGTAGTGGTTGCCTGCACTTGGAACAAGCTCACATGCATTAACTATAAACATGGAAGTTGAGCTACTCTCTCTCTGATGGTCCATCCTCCCATACGTCCCTAGATTACAGCATCACAGAAAGAGTATCTCAATTCTCACTACTTCACGCAGCAAAAAGTGTATGTAGTTTTTGTCCAAAGCACACCTTCATTCTACAAACAGGAAAAAGCCACCTTGCTGTGAGAAAAGCATTAACTTGATGGAAGGCAGGAGAATTGTTTCCATCTAAAGATAGGGTGTAAGTGTAATGATTTGTGTGTTACTCTCTAGATACTACAATAAGTAGTAGGGTCTACTTATTTTTGAAGCTTATTTGTATGACCCAACAGGGCATGACAAATCTAACAGCGAATGTTTACATTCTAATGCCTCAAGCATTTCTTGAAATGTATATACATGTGCAAACATTCCCATAACACAATATATTCATAAATAATGATACTAGATAATATTTATTGTGCTTTATTTTCTCATTAGACTCAACACTTCAAATCTAACTTCAGATTTTAGGTTAAGTAAAAGACACATGCACTGTTGATCCGCTTGCATAATTTTTTTACTTTTGGTCCCTCACAAAACAATTTACTGAGTTTTTCCTGTATTCGACTGTTGGTTTGTTATGCACAAATGTGTGATATGCACATGCTTACATCACACATACCAGTGGGTCTATTTCAGACATGAATTCAAATTAAAAAAATATATATATCACTCACTTTAATATTTCACTAGGTATGGTCTGCCTCATATAAGTTGGCGAGATTCTGACAGTCAGTGTGTGGCAATTTGACGTATACGAAACAAACAAAGTGCCCTTTACAAAATCCTATATCAGCTGATGCATGAACGAACAAAAGTTAATATTACGTTGGCTATTCTGGGTGCACTGCCGACACACATTAGACAAGCAGAAAATACGCGATAAGAAAGAGTTCCTAGATTAATTAATACATTTTATTTTACGTGGTAACAAAACAGTGGTTGTTAGTGTTACAAATTAAACTTCGTGACAAAGTAGTAATGTATAGGTGTTCAAAACAAAATGCACAATAAAACTACCCGTATCCAAATGAAACGCAACTTCAAAACCTTTTTCATGTCTCCAAACATGCTTGATATTAATTCCAAAAGCATTCAGAAATATTGCATAATATAGTTGATTTATTTTTATAATAATTTGACGAAATAAATTTCAAATTTGTGTCGTTCCGAGCCAGTAATAGAAGAACAGTCAACTTTAAAAAAGACGGGATCAAGAGACAGGCAGTGCAGCTATCTGTTGAGCAACGCTAACGGCTCACACCTCGCCCTGTCATGCCATGCGCGTCATCTGTCCTCTCTTTCCTGAAGCATTACCAGCCAGAAAAGAATAGCTTTTGTGTGTGATATATAACAAATTAATGAACAGATACAAATAGTTTTATTTTTCTGCGAGCTCTGCATAATTTTTAAAGTAACATATATTTCGTGTACAGCAATTTTGATTACTAGTAATTTCTATTCGGCAGATAATTGTTCGTCTACGTAAATTATACTCCATATTGTTCTCCCGAAAACCCATTTCCGTGTTGTTACTATATTGTATTGATAAAACGAAGAAAGTAGGACACACGTGAATAGTTTTTAAGCAATTCTTACGTTTTTCCACGTTACATATTTCCAACTCGAATTGTTTAGTATCAGTAATAGCAGAATTACTGCATTGCAATCAATAGTCGTTAGTGAGTTGTTGGCGAATATAAGTGCATTGTCAAAGTGTGTTGTCAATCGAATTTCCCGAATTACTTTTAGTTCCAGTTATATTAGATATGACGTCCAAAGTGTGATAATAGTTACAACTACCGTCTTGCAAATGTTAACCCAATTTCACTGTCTCGGACAAATTAAAAAAGAGTTAGCAAATACTTAATTTTTTGCAAGGTTTTATATTTTTTTCTTTTATAACCTACACATTTTTAGACAGATGTCAGTCTATAAATGCCTTAAAATTTGTTTAGCATTACAGTACAATGGCAAGTGGATTTTCTGACAGTGCATTAATAAAAAATACAACCTCCACTTAATGCACCAGCTGATGGCGAAAGGATACATAAACGAAAAGTAAACACTGGCGCTACTTTCATCGAACTGTCAAAATCTTGCCAAGTTATATGAGAGAGAGTTCCCTGGTTTAAAAAAGGAAATACCTACAGGGTTAAACAGTTGTAATGACGCAATATACTTAAATTTTCGGGACTTGGGTGTAGAATTCTTTCGTATGTATGAAGCTCGGGAAAGTTTCAGTATATTTTTATCGGGTTTCAGTTTTAAGCCGTGGTGGCAGGTTCCCACGTTTGAACATCGAGCAGACGTGTACTTTTGTAGTTTAATGGGCGGACGTTTGCTGTGTTCGTTTATCAGGAGTCCGGTAGTGTTTCATTTCAAACATCGTGTTTCTTTTGAAGCGTCAACATTAATTAGATTAGTTCCTTCGGCGCCGTTTTGTTATACGAGAAGTTCGTTATCCGGAGGTGAGTGCGTCAACAAGTTTTTGTGGACCGCGAAGTTCGTTTTTGTTGACAGCACAGTTTTAGTTTCCTGCGACGCAGTTACGATATCGGTAACGGGCGCAGCAGTATCGATGACAGGGTGAGCGTGGGACACAGCCAGTTCTCACGCTGCTATCGGATGCCAGGCCCTTATCACCGGAGAGGGGGGTGCGATAGGCAGCATATAGGCGTCTGGCTGGCGCCTTCAAGAGAGTAGTATTATTGAAGTCTTGTACGAGTAAAAGTAGTATTATTGAAGTCGTCTTCTTAGAACAGCCGGAGAGCAGTCTTCTGCAGTCAGAGAGCAGTCGTGAGAGCAAGTCTTGTTAGAGCAGTCGTCAGAGTTACTTCACTTCACGTCGCCCGTGAGGGCAGTAGTCAGAAGTATGATAGCCTAGGCCGCGTTCGGCCAGGACGGTAACCCCCACATCGGCAACTAGACTTTTATTTCATTTCTCAGCCGGTGTGGGAGGTAGCAGTAATTAATTATTCTTCGGGCCAGTTAAACCACTGTGGCGCTGTTTGCTGTACTTTTATGTTTATCTGCAAGGTTCGTACTCTGCAAATTGGACTTCTGTGAACTGTGAACTGCAATAGTTAAATAAATATATATATATAACTTGGAACTTGAACTTTCTTTCATAATTAACTAACATCCAATGGTACTGAGTCTTGTGTATTCTACCTTGAGCAAGCCGTGGCAAATAAACAGTCGGCAGTGTAAGCAGCGAAACGTTACAAGATGGCGCCCGCCTAACCTTGTGCGGCTTTAATATAATAAATATGCCTTAAAAATCAAAGACGTTTCTTTACACAGTATTTCAAATACATGCAGCATTTCATACTTTGTATTTTATCTTGATCAGTAAAGCACTTTATTATTATTTTAAAAACACTTTTGCCATAAACTTCTTATACAGAAATATACTGATATATGCCACAACTCAATGTAGTTTCGTTTGCTGTCCAGCTGAAATGTGAGAGATGAATTATGTCAAGAGCGTCACTGGTAACCTGAGTGTATCACGATTTACAAGGGGAAGCTGCAGTACCTACCTCAGTGGCCTATTGTGACTCGTAACTCGTAACTTGGAGATCAAATGTCTTGGATTATCGTTGTAAGAATGTTCTGGTCATCGCCCTCACCCGCCCTCAGCACGACTCGTGGTGCAGGGAACCGTCTGAATCGGGCCAGCTGGTCTGTATAGTGTGGTGAGCCTCCAAGTTGACAGTCTAGAGTCATGTACACGATGCCAGCAAAGCGACAAACTGCGATGACGGTGACCAGTGAGAGTGAAGTCTGCAGACTGTGAGCATCGACAGTGGAGAGCGAGACTGACGGGTGGGACAATTGAACTGGTTGCATGAGTGACAGATGTTTGGAATGATGGCAGCAACACAGTTGGATTGAATAAACATGTAAATGATAAGTGTGAATTATGGACTATAAACAATTAAAAAGACGGTGATGAGGACTCAAATTATATTTGAGATTGACATTAAATATTGCATTCACTGAGAATAACAACTGTTAACAGTAGATATAAGTAGTTTAATGTTTTAAATAATAGTTCTATTTATTTACATATCATTATAAAAAAAAGATTACATTTAGTTCAAGACCTCCATCTGTCATGAACTCTGATATGCCCCAAGCAACTTGCAACAAAACTTTTCTATACTGTCAAGAACGAGTATTTATGCTATTCTTATCTGCCCACAATCTTTAGGCATGTATTTTTAGTACAGAAATACATTACAAAACGATACACAGGACAGCAAGGTCTTTTTCTGGTGACAACTGAACAACGCTGCTCCATGTGACAGGAGTGCTGTATATATATATATATATCCCCCCCTTCTCCATCCCCCCGTGACCATCTAAAAATAACACTCACCACGTCATCACTAAAAATTGGCAACCATACAACGCTCAGTTCCATGCATGTTTTCCCGCTGAGATCAGCGCACAATGATGGAATATTCAATTTGTTGTGTGCTGGAGTTCTGACATTTCTGGTAGGCTCCACCACAGACCATTTGAACCTATTTCAACCATAATAGTAATTTTTAGGCCTACCTGCAGCAGCTCTTTCGTTTTTCCTCGGTAGGATAACCTAGGCAGGCATTATTTTTGCCTTCATCTTCACTGTCGTAAGATGCATACGAATTGGTGTTATGATCATTGAGAATATTCTAACCATCCTATTGATTGGAACAGTCTAGATTAGATACATCACTTCCATTTTCATCCAAAACTAGTTCCACTTTTTTGTGAAAATTCGGGTCATTAAGTTTTATAGGCCATATCCCAGTATTACGCGACATTATTACACAGTTTCCAAGAAATGTGTTTGTAAAACTCGGATAAAGGAAAAAATAACACTGACCGTAGAGCTGACACTAACGGAGAGGCCCGTGGGACCACTTCGAAGCTAGTAAAGGAAATGGGTGTGAGATAAACACTGCTCGCTCCCGCGGCAGACAGAAGACTGAATAGTAGGAAGCTACTGCAGATAACATGTCCCCAAGGTAACTAATTGCAGAGGACAGGGGAAAGAAAAATACTGCGAGGCCCCTGGGACCTCACGTCTGTGGTAAAGGGTTAACATACGTTCAGTCTATCTGTTGCTTTCATTTGTAATGTNGAGGCCCCTGGGACCTCACGTCTGTGGTAAAGGGTTAACATACGTTCAGTCTATCTGTTGCTTTCATTTGTAATGTCATTCACTCCCGCATCCAATCCAATAGTCCAACCTGCAGTCGTACACTTCACTGCTCTGATGTTCACTGCTCCTGCTGGTCACTGCGCACTTCTCTTCTCGCTAGTCTATCGCTGAAACTCATTCATCAACAGCTACCGGCTCGGAGGCCCGACTAGGCCTTTTATAGCCGCTGACCTTAACCGAGAAGGTTCGCCGCACCCCAAGTCTAGCTGAAAGAAGCAAGGTCAGTAACCCAGATCATACTTCAGATGTCTCAAAGACACCCGACACAAGATCGGGAGCGGAACGCGCCCTGCTAGGCATAACAGGCACGCTTTGTAAACATTAATTTGTGAAAAGGCCACTGTCTCTCAGGTTGCAACTGATAGCGATCTCTCGCAAAATAACTTGCAACCACATTAGGACCACACCTCCTGTTATAGTTAGTATGTTGACCAAGGCAGATGGGAGAAAATAAAATCTCAATGCTTTTACACATGTAACTTCCCTTTCTTGTAGTGCCATCTTGGCAGTTCTTCTCAAAGTGAAGAGTTTTCTGAGAGTAGTAGTTCTGCTGTTGTACAACATGGCTGACATAAAGAATGTTTGTCAAGAAAGAAGTAAGAGTCCATTTCTATACACTGTACAGGTTTACCTGGTTTAATTATAACATTTTTATATAGAGAGAGTATTTATAATTGCATTTGTGCCAGAACACATATTTTTATTGCCCAATTAAATGTAGTTCAGAACCAAGACTTCGATGAGCCTTTTTTTTCCCTCTTTTTGTTACACAACTCAAACTTCACATGACGTCAAGAAAAACATTATTTTCATGCCTGTAGCCCACCTTAATTCAATCCCACAGGTCCTGGGTATATTTCTCAATCTCCCCACTCATTATCTTACCAGACACTAACTTGAACTGTTTCAAAGGACTATAATTTAAATGTATGTTACACACATACACAGCCACACACACACTACACATATTTATAAAGCTTTTCCAAAAGAAATAATAAAATACTTATGAAAATAAATTGTTTGCTTTCTCCTTTTATTACATAAGAGGAGAATATTTTGGTGCCGTTGCACGGGACCTACCAAGGAATAAGGATGTAACTGTCGTGAATTGCTTTGCTTTTGGCTGACAAAAAAAGTATTATTTCAGATAGGCGTAGTGCGAACCACTCATCATAGTTCACAGCACAGAGCAACAATTTGCAAGGCTTGAATAGAGGATTAGATTTAACCAACAGAGACAAGAATGCAGAAACTTGTGTCGTGGAAGTTTTGTCATTGCTGCGTATTCCAGATATTAATTGTGCACCTAATTCTGTACGCAAGTTCTCAACACAATCACAAAACGTAAATAAGACTGTGCTTGCGCAGCACTTAGTTAATCATGAACCAATGTTCACCATAGCCAATATGCTTCAACTATTGGAAGCAGCGCACGTCGCAATTAAAGGCAAAATTACCACTAACCAGGCAAAAATACAGAGAATTTCTGTATTTGCCACTAACCAGGCCAAAACAAAGAGTGAACTTCCTGAAATTGCTAGTAATCAAGTGACGACACTAACTGAACTTTCTGGAACTGCCACTAAATTAGGCCAATACACAGAGAGAAATTTCTGAAATTGTTGCTAATTGGCCTCCAGTTAAAAATGAAACTGCAAAAAAATCAGGTTGCACTTAAATCTGAAATTATGGCAGAAATTGCCAAAATTTAGGCAAAGTTGGAGCACATGCATGTTTCAGCACTCAGTACAAGGCTGTTTCTGGGCTGCTTTAATGGAATCTCCCTTTTACAGCCATGCCCCATCTCCTATTGAAGTATAACAACCTGCTGCCGAGGGTCCCTGAAAGACTAACTAACGATCGAGCTAAACTCAATCAGCACTGCAGAGCATTCCGCTGATGCTGCAGTTGACCAGTTCCGAGCCCCCAACCTGGTTCTGCATCATGCCGCTCTCTCCTTTCTCACATCCTCTGCAATCCTCGCACTTGGAGGCACCCATGGTCCAGCCAAGGCACCATCCAAATCTCTACTCACTGTTTTGGTCAATACCGGAGCTATATCATTGCTCACTGCGTCAATTCTTCTATGGATTTGGAGCCCTCAATATCTCCTCCAGCCTGCAGAGCACAGGTAATATTTCCCGGCAAAAGCCAGGCACCAACTCCCAGAACAGTTCATCAATGGCAGCACTACTTTGTTCCTACCTGAGTCATTCTTTTGGGATCCTGCAGACATTTTTAAAGCTTAATCAGCTTTCCCAGGAAGCACTGTCATAGAATCAAGCCAACCCGAATATCAAAAGTCATCATCACCATCCTTCCTCTTAAACAAAGTCCATTAATATAAAACATCCATGCAATCATGGAATGTTTTTCTTATCTGGAGTTCTCATATGAATCCCCAATCATGACATACCACAGCTATCGTCACCTCAACCATCTACATCACACTTTTCCATCCTCTTGTCATTTCTGGGGTGTTCTCCATCAACCATTCATGATGCAGTCATAACACTGTATTATTTGTCATCATAGATAGGTAATGGTTTGAAATTTCTCAAGCTACTCCTCCACGCTACCTGGTGTAGCAACCTATCTATGACTCCTCCAAATCAGCAAAGTAGTCCAGATATTTAAAGTAAGGTCTGTGATCTAGAAAATTCCATAAAATCTGTGTGGTTGCAGCAGTCTTCAAGCATGGCTTCTAGTAGCACACCCGTAAAAAACGCACATCTCGCTGTGGCAACTATGAACTTTGAACTGGTTCCTAATCAATCCAGTATACTTGTGGGCAAATTACCAATATTTAGGGGACTGGACTCAAAGAATCCAATTTCCTTCCTCAAGTACCTCAAAATTTGCTAAGTTGAGTCTGATGAAGTTCTTCAGTACCTGTAAAGCTAATGATGGACATAGGTGGGAAATTGTATGTCAATCAATGCAAACGTACAAGGAATTTAAAAACTTTCTGACACAAAATATTAGAATAGCCAAGTGCAGNTTGTATGTCAATCAATGCAAACGTACAAGGAATTTAAAAACTTTCTGACACAAAATATTAGAATAGCCAAGTGCAGGGCATGCTACATGTACAGTTTCATGTTAAACATTTCCATCCTGGTGTGAACAATTTGCTCGAAGCCCACCACACATTAGTTTACAAATATACTCTTTCCTTATGTGATTCACAATGCTTCCCCCCAAATTAAAGAGCTACGTGTGGTTAATTTACTTCAGCTTCGTCATTACCAGATGCATTGGACTAGTTGACTAGCGACATTCATCAACCAGTTCTATTCTGTAAAGCATTATTACAGTGTGCTACCAAGGTAATGATTCCCAACCAGGACCAACTAAATCACCTGATGCTTCCAACCAATATCATGTAGCTTCCTACAGAACCATGAAGTCACCTAGCTAATCACCACCTATGAGCAAAAGAAATAACCATCGTTTGGACCTGCGATGCAAACACCATAACACCATTCATCAGAGTCCTGTGGTGAGCAAACTCCTGAAATAACACGCGAGAATACCAGGAATCCAAATACGGACTGCTCAAGACTGAGGACCCCACAACGCCATGCCAATGGATTTAATGATGAAATATCAAGATAGAGTGGCAGATGATCTTACAGTACTGCCCTTTCAACCAGAAAGATACTCATCCCACAACTATCAATACAGTAGAGAATCACTGTACAATTTGCAGAAAAAGTTCAACTAGAAGGTGTCTACATGTTACCAAACATAGTGTAAAAAATTTACAACGAACAATGTGGTTAGTCACCCTTGCACGAGTCCCAAAACATGGTTTACATTTTAAACCCCTTTCTTTCAATCTGTTAAACTAATGTCTTTTTTCATTTTCCTCTAAAAGTTCATTACGGATTGCATATGAAGTAATATTTAATAAAGTAACACTCAGCACTCCAACACAAACTCATGATGATGTAGAGTGCAATCCAAATTTCTGCTTACTATGAACATAAAAATGTGCATGAGAATGACTACATCTATNCATGATGATGTAGAGTGCAATCCAAATTTCTGCTTACTATGAACATAAAAATGTGCATGAGAATGACTACATCTATATGTATGTCCTTTCCAGGATTCTGAAATATTTCCCTGACTTGTGGGACATCCTGGTGTAATAAAACAACACTGTAGGATTGGGGCTACCTTCCTGATCCCGCCTAACCTTCTCAAGGTAATGTGTTTACCCTAATATAAAACTATACGTTTTATTACAATTTTCACCTCCAAAAAATTTAGGGTTGTCNCAAGGTAATGTGTTTACCCTAATATAAAACTATACGTTTTATTACAATTTTCACCTCCAAAAAATTTAGGGTTGTGTTATTTTCATACACTAAAAATTTTGAGGCCAATGATTTAGCATGGGTGGCAGTAAGTGATGGTCAATGTTTTTTTAACTAGACACACGTTTCATTAGATCACAAGCCACTTAACAAAAACGTAACACGTTAACCGACTGTGCTTTGTAATTATAAAAATATACAGACAGACAACGAGTGACTTCCTTAGTTTTTAATGCCTTTTATGTGTGTATACAGTACATCACTAACTGACAAAACTTGGCCATGTTAAACTTTACTTTAGTGCCAATATAAAAAAACTGTTTCAAATTACACTTCCAAATAATTTGTGGGGAAATAAATATTTCCTGCACACAGAATATGGGGGTCATCTTATTTTTGAGAGTCGTATAGTCAGGAAATATAGCACATAGAGAATATATTACTGAATTTCACGAGAATGACACTATCCGCTGTTCATGGTCGATTGAGCACTTTTTAAATTAACTTTTGAAAAATGTCACAACTCCTACCTACATGTATTACAATGGACACACTCACGGCATGTGTCCAGTAAAGTTGGTAACGATGGAGCGAAAGTAGTTACAGGTCATCGCGTTAGTTTAAAAGGGTTTTGTAAACATTTGTGATTGCTGAAATCATTTCTTTTGCGTCCTGTTCTTTTAATGTGTATTTATGAAGGAATGAGCAAATTTGTAAAAATATTTACTGCATGTACTTTTCTTATAACTTCACAGTTTCACTTCATCGACACATGCGACCCATATGGCAATGTTAATTTTACATAGTGGAAAAACCAGAGCTTGGAAAGTTCGTCACAGAAAGGAACTAATTCCAGTTCAAGTTCCTCTAGCATCAAGAGGAATTAGTTCCAGTTCAAGATCATTTTTCAAAAAAGGAACTAGTTCCAGTTAAAGTTCCAAGAAAGGAACTTAAAAAGTTCCTAAAGACTTTCCAGGCATACTTTNAAAAAAGGAACTAGTTCCAGTTAAAGTTCCAAGAAAGGAACTTAAAAAGTTCCTAAAGACTTTCCAGGCATACTTGCTGTATAGGATTTCAAACAGTACTCGCAATAAAGCCATTGTTAGTCCTTACAACAAATAATCTCTTCACTGCAACTTCACTCACTCTGGGATTAAATGTGTTAACAGTTTTACACAAATACTAATTTTAATTATAACTACATAATTTAAATGTTGTTCATTCTATTTCAGACCTCATATGGGACACTGTAAGGAAACCTTATATTAGTATAAATAGTAGAATCAATCAGGGCTGTAGTCTCAAATTTTACAGTGCGGAGCTATTCATATTTCATTTCTGCTTATTTTAAAAAAATGTTTCTTTGTGTGAAAGATTGTAAATAAATTACCCGTTCAAAAAGAATAACACAATAGGTAACACAATGACTAACAATACAACACAATGCATTCTGATAAGTAATGTGGTCTACAAAAACACGCAAACTAATGAAACACAAAACGAACCTGAAACTGAACTAGGTGTGTGTAACACTAATTATTTTGCAGACATCGTAGTGGAAATAATTTCCATCCTATAAATATATTTTTTTTCATTGCATAGTTTCTGCATAATCAATTGCCAGAGATAACATTTTGATTTTTTTCTTGATGTAAAAAAAATTTATGGAAATAAAACCTTGTTTGTTAGAATTTTTATCATTGGCTACTGCAACATATCTAAAATGCATCAGTGAAAAATTAATCCAGTTTTCCTCATGTGTACAATATCATGCAAAATGGAGCATAATTTACCTATAATAAGCAGCTCAATATTTTTAATATCACATCTTCCAATGACGTTTTTAAATTTTACAAGCTTATAGTTTTTCATGTCTCTTATTTCAATTTATTAAAAACTTTAGTTCTTATTTGTGAATCGCAAAAACATAAAATTTGTACACTTGACATCTTATATTATAAAAACTAAGCATAAAATAGGAGCACTGTAAGAATTATGACATTTAAGCCATAATTTGACTAATATTTCACATTAATATAAAATAATGTGCAAAACCATGCCGAAAACTGTTAAGAAATTAACCCCAACAATTACTTCATGTGTTACTACACCCAACGATACAACAAATTCTGCAAAATTAATTCATTGTTAAAAAAATAATCAAACACATTTATGCAATGTTACTGGATGACTTGACAAACTTCTAACAGCTCATACATATAGTAAATAATCTCGTAAAATAAGAGAGATTCTGACTGTTTACTCTTTGGCAATGTTCAAATTGAATACTTAATTATTTAGTAATTGAGATTTGGTGGATTTCAATTCGGACGCTTCCGACAGTCAATTGTTTAGCAACAGTAACAACAAATCAAAATTTTGTTGGAAAATATATTTTAAGAAAACTGCAATTGTTAAAAATAAATATTTTTATTTTAATAATTCGGCCATGATGTTAAAGCCATTTCACATGGTCAAATATTTACTAAATTCCTTTATTTGAATCCAATACATTGAATTAAAAAAATCACTTCATTTGCATTTCCACATCAGAATTTATCACAAACTTTTTAATAAAACCAGTTTTAAAAATTTTAAAAGTAAAAATTTAATAATATTTAGGACTCGTGTAAAACACAAAAATAATTGGTAAAACCACAGCAAATTATTTTCATATTTTAAGAAAAATGCATTCTTATTTTGCAAACTTGAAATGTGTGCACACATCTTTACTATTATGAGATTACTTCCATTAATACTGTCAAAAAAGCTGTGATAAGTGATTTAAATTTTGGATTCAAGAAAATATAAAACATGTTCCAAACAAAAATCTTGAAGGAAAATGAGACGTTCAAGAAATTGAAAGAGAAAATTGCTGTGATGACATTTCTATGACATCATATTGCACTCTATGAATTTAATTCAACAAAAATTGAATATAATTTGCAGAATATATATACAATACATTGCTGTCAATGTAAAAAAATGTACAACCTGTTTAATTATATGAAGCAGTAATTATAATGACAAAGTACAGTTCTTTAGTAAAATTAAAGTTCATAACGCATTTACGTGTATATTTACACANATGAATTGAATTCAACAAAAATTGAATATAATTTGCAGAATATATATACAATACATTGCTGTCAATGTAAAAAAATTTACAACCTGTTTAATTATATGAAGCAGTAATTATAATGACAAAGTACAGTTCTTTAGTCAAATTAAAGTTCATTACGCATTTATGTGTATATTTACAGANTATATTTACACATTACACTAATATGCAGCCTGTAGATGAAAACAAATGTGATTGTGATTAGGTATTTTCGTATTTTCATAAAGATTCACTACACACAAAAAACCAAATAGGAAATTACAAAATATGTCATTATTTTTGTATACAAAATCAAGTCACATAACCATCGGACATGCTAACGAGTGTCGAACGAGTTTGATAATTGCGTAGATATCGTTCGGGCTGCTCGTGGTGGTCACATTGAACATTTATGAAGTTAAGGTAAACAAACTTCACGGTTCCATGGTTCATTTGATTGGTCAATCAAAGTTATTTGTTTAGTTTTGATATTATAGACCTTCAAAGTTGGGGTATTCTTTTATACTCATCCTATATATCATAAAAGGAAGAATTTTTAAAAAATAATCTTTTTAAACACCAAAACCAGTGACTGAGCAGAACTTCAGTTNTATATCATAAAAGGAAGAATTTTTAAAAAATAATCTTTTTAAACACCAAAACCAGTGACTGAGCAGAACTTCAGTTGCTTGGAGCAGTACCGGAGCGATAGCCCGGCACGCTCCGGCACCCTACACCACAGAAATAAATTTGAAAGAACATTTTATACTGACTACGTACACATTACAATAATAATTTCAACATAATGCACGTGGAACTCAAATACAACAGAAACAAAATAAAAATATTTTTTAATGTCTAACATTAAAAAAACCAAAGATTGTAACCTTTTATAAAGCATGCATTTCACATAATAGTACCCAATTGATAATCTTAACACGGCGCAGTATAAAACTCAAACACAGCCAAAACATAAAATATTATAATNTAATAGTACCCAATTGATAATCTTAACACGGCGCAGTATAAAACTCAAACACAGCCAAAACATAAAATATTATAATAAATTTATTTTTTTAACAATGAACAGAAACTGAGATGTAGTTATAGTCGGTTCACGACTGGAAGAGACTTTCTTGAAGCCCTGCTAAAAATTTACTTTCAAGCCCATTTCGTATCCTTCCGCCAAAGGTAAACAAACATTGCCACGTGACTGCCATGTGGCAGTCACATGGCAATGTTTACATGCAATGTTTACATTCCACTGTGTGTGTGTGTGTGTGTGCGCGCGTGCGTGTGTGTGTACATGTGTTCGTACATGCACGTACCCATTATAAAAGTCATGTATATATTATTAATGGATATTCCACAAGCGTAAAGTTTTTAATCTTGAGAATTTCACACAAAAGAATATGCGATGCCCCGGAAAAACTTTTCATTCTATAAACACAAAATGTGAGTATTTTGATGAATCGATAGTAGTTGTCTATTTACAATCGATTGTTAGTGNAAAATATGTCATTATTTTTGTATACAAAATCAAGTCACATAACCATCGGACATGCTAACGAGTGTCGAACGAGTTAGATAATCGCGTAGATGTCGTTCGGGCTGCTCATGGTGGTCACACTGAACATTTATGAAGATATGGTAAACAAACTTCACGATTCCATGGTTTATTTGATTGGTCAATCAAGGTTATTTGTTTGGTTTTGATATTATAGACCTTCAAAGTTGGGGTATTCTTTTATACTCATCCTGTATATCATAAAAGGAAGAATTTTTAAAAAATAATCTTTTTAAACACCAAAACCAGTGACTGAGCAGAACTTCAGTTGCTTGGAGCAGTACCGGAGCGATAGCCCGGCACGCTCCGGCACCCTACACCACAGAAATAAATTTGAAAGAACATTTTATACTGACTACGTACACATTACAATAATAATTTCAACATAATGCACGTGGAACTCAAATACAACAGAAACAAAATAAAAATATTTTTTAATGTCTAACATTAAAAAAACCAAAGATTGTAACCTTTTATAAAGCATGCATTTCACATAATAGTACCCAATTGATAATCTTAACACGGCGCAGTATAAAACTCAAACACAGCCAAAACATAAAATATTATAATAAATTT
>NQII01008327.1:0-47199 GCA_002778355.1 Clitarchus hookeri
GGTGATCCGGGCTCGATCCCCGGTGGGTTCACTCCCGGATTTTCGCATGTGGGAATCGTGCTGGACGATGCCGCTCACACCAGCTTACCTTGCAACAATTTACCATACGCCACTGAGAAGCGGTATTAATCGGAGATTACTATGGTGTGCTATTCGTCTCTCCAAGCATGACGTTACATACGCCTTTGCAGCCGCAGGTGCCCGTTCTGAGCAGTCAGTGACAGCCGCAGTAATGGGCTCCTTGACAAGATACTGTGATGCTGCTGACGGCAACTAGCCATGCGTGCAGACACAGATTGAAGTGCTGCATGTCTCAACTCCTGAGTGAGGGTGTTTGATATGGTTGTACACTTCGTGATCTCCATGCGCACCAGATGTCTGTCATCGCTCTCGTTGATGCGACGGGGCCACTGACTTCTTACACATCGCTCAGTCCGTTCCTCCTCTACCCACTGAACACAATTATGCTCCTCTGTTGCATTTATTCCAACGCGAGAACCTATTTCCCGGAATGATAATCCACAATCCCGATAGCCTATGTTTCTTCTGCGGTCAAAGGCGGAAACTTGTTCGTATGATTTTCGTGTTCTTCGACGCAGCATGCTCAGTCCGTCTGTGCACACGAACTGCGAGGAAACACAATTCCACTTCCTCTTAACGACTCCTCCACCTTCATTTACGTCCCGCTTATCACTATCACCATTGGCTCACGGGTTGCGCCACTCGGCTGAACAACTAAGCACGTCATTGTCCTACACTGCTCTACACATTCCCTCCACGTGGGGTCCTTCGGGTACGTCTTTCTTCGTGTTGTTATTTTTATGGCCAACAGTGTGTTACAAGAATAAACATTAAATACATAGCTTGATTGTGTTTACATTATAATAAATGTAGTGGAAACACAATCAGCAGAAGCCATTTTTTTTTCAAAAACATAAGTTAACGAACTGGGATTTTCATTCCTTCCAATGTAACTCTTCTGATTAACGCACCAGTTTCTGCTGATTTCCACTGAGCTTGCCGGTACCCACAAAAGAACGCTAATTTCATAACATTTCTGTTTATATTATTAGAAGCACTACTAAAGAGCAGAAATAAAGCAAACGAAAAATAAAACCTCTTGGAAGATGACAATTTGTAGTAAAGGATGGGCGTTTGTTCCCCAATGTTACATTCGTGTGTCTTGAGCTTGAGTGACGAAAAGAAAACTTTCTCGCGTGGTATCTGAAATTTATTGAACAATTTTGAATATCTGTAACAAACGTAAGAAAATATACAGGTGTTTACAACTTAATGCGTTGGGTTTAGTCGCAATTACTAAATCTGTTGTCTGTCACTAAGAGAAAGAAATTTTTTCTAATGTAGGTGTAGGCAATTTTAAATAACACTATTGTCAATATTTAAGTCAGGACTGGTCTTTACTCAGCGACATTCCTTCAGAACAATGACTTGAATCACGTTAGCGTTAAAAATATTAAAAGCAACTGAAATAAAAAAAAAGACCTTAATATTATAGCAAAATAATTACTTGAAGAGTTTGTGAAATATTTAGATTGAATGTGGACTGGCTGTTATATATTTTTAGATTAACTGTTTTTTTAACCCTGATAATTGCACTCAGCTTTAATTAATGTACCACACTCTCTCAAGTTTATTCCTATAATTGTATTTTGAATATATTTNTAATTGCACTCAGCTTTAATTAATGTACCACACTCTCTCAAGTTTATTCCTATAATTGTATTTTGAATATATTTATAGGTACTGAGAATTGTAGTAGAGCGATCGTAAAGGGGTAACGAAAGACATCGTCAAACCATTGGGTATTTCCTTTTGGTTAATCGAGTGCTTCCTTTATATGGATAAAAAGTAAACGATACAAAAAAAGCACAATAATGGAAATAAAAAAAGTTTTTCATATAGTTTTCTATAAATAGATTTTAAATATTTTATTTTGACCACTTTCTTTGTTTTGCTGGTTTTATTTTCTAACTGCGGTATGTTGTCACCCGAGTAATGGTCTTTATTCCTCTCTTATTATATGTTGTTATATTTTGCAGTCGTATGTTATTCTTGTTCCTCTTGAAAATGCCACGTTTGAACGCGGTGGTTTGGTAATAAAAGCAAGAATACGTGCACAGAAACGCTAAATTTATAAACAGTGACAAAAGACGCGCAAGTTTCAAGCAAGAGCCTTATAATTTGCAGAAATAACGCAAGAACGTTTTATGGCAATCACTTACAGTTACAATTTTATGTATTAATTTATAGGTTTTACAAAACTTAAAGTAATAATACATTAGTTTTATTGAGTCATCTTTGAATACATAACGATTTCACTTTGATTAAAGAGTCAGAGACTTGATCTTCGGATGAAGGGGCGGATTAACTTTGTTATTATTAAAAGGATATTTCTTCCGAAATTTTAAAGCACACAAAGACGCCCACACAAGTGCATGTATATATGAATTTCAGTGGTTTTTCCCTGACAATTTCTGTTCATTTGAAAGCCAATATTGATNCAAGGTGCCGCCAGGCACGCGTGCAACCATCGCTGTGTTGCAAGAAGAAGCGGCAGTGGCGTATGGTGAATTGTTGCAAGGTAAGCTGGTGCCCACTCAGTGCTGTACATTATCGGTGCACGCAGCAGGAGACAGTAACCACCGTGCAGCCCAGGGAAACTTAATGCATTCTGACCACGCACAAAGGAGCAGAAAGGGACCCCATTATACGCGTCCTGTGGCGTCAGCTGCCGAGTTATGTTTTAGTGGTGTAAATGTAAACTAGCAAGCAAAAGGTTACAGCACAGAACTCACACCAGCTTACCTTGCAACAATTCACCATACGCCACTGAGAAGCGGTATTCATCGGTGATGACTATGGTGTGCCATTCGTCTCTCCAAGCATAACGTTACATACACCAAATACAGCCGCAGGTACCCGTTGTGAGCAGTCAGTGACAGCCGCAGTAATGGGCTCCTTGACAAGATACTGCGATGCTGCAGATGGCAACTAGCCATGCGTGCCGACACGGATTGAAGTGCTGCATGACTGAACTCCTGAGTGAGGGTGTTTGATATGGTTGTACACTTCGTGATCTCCATGCTCACCAGATGTCTATCACTCTCGTTGATGCGACGGGGCCACTGACTTCCTACTCATAGCTCAGTCCGTTCCTCCTCTACCCACTGTTGCATTTCTTACAACGCGAGAAACTATTTCCCGGAATGATAATCCACAATCCCGATAGGCTATGTTTCTTCTGCGGTCAAAGGCGGAAACTTGTTCGTATGATTTTCGTGTTCTTCGACGCAGCATGCCCAGTCCGTCTGTGCACACGAACTGCGAGGAAACACAATGCCACTTCCTCTTAACGACTCCTCCACCTTCATTTACGTCCCACTTATCACTATCACAATTGGCTCACGGGCTGCACCACTCAGCTGAACAACTAAGCACGTCATTGTCCTACACTGCTCTACACATTTCCTCCACGTCGGGTCCTTCAGTTACGTCTTTCTTGGTGTTGTAATTTTTATGGCCAACAGTGTATGACAAGAATAAACATTAAATACACAGCTTGATTATGTTTACATTATAATAAATGTAGTGGAAACAACCAGTAGAAGCCATAAAATTTATTTTCAAGAACATAAGTCATAGAACTGTGATTTCATTCCTTCCAATGTAACACTTCTGATTAACGCACTAGTTTCTGCTGATTTCCACTGAGCTTGCCAGTACCCACAAAAGAACACTAATTTCATAACAGTTCTGTTTATATTATTCGAAGCACTACTAAAGAGCAGAAATAAAGCAAACGATAAATAAAACCTCTTGGAAGATGACAATTTGTAGTAAAGGATGGGCGTTTGTTCCCCAATGTTACATTCGTGTGTTTGAGCTTGAGTGACGAAAGGAAAACTTTCTCGCGTGGTATCTAAAATGTATTGAAAAATTTCGAATTGCTGTAACAAATGTAAGAAAATATACAGGTGTTTACAACTTAATGCGTTGTGTTTAGTCGTAATTACTAAATCTGTTGTCTGTCGCTAAGAAAAATAAATTTTTTCTAATGTAGGTGTAGGTAATTTTAAATAACACTATCGTCAAGGCTGGTCTTTACTCAGCCACATTCCTTCAGAACAATGACTTGAATCACATTAGCGTTAACAATTTTAACAGCAACCGAAAAAAAAAAAAAAGAACCCCAATATTATAGCAAAAGAATTACTTGAAGAGTTTGTGAAAAGTTTAAATTGAATGTGGACTGGCTGTTATTTATTTTTAGATTAACTGTTTATTGAACCCCGATAATTGCACTCAGCTTTAATTAATGTACCACACTCTCTCAAGTTTATTCCTATAATTGTATTTTGAATATATTTACAGGTACTGAGAATTGTAGTAGAGCGATCGTAAAAAGGGTAACGAAAGACATCGTCAAACCATTGGGTATTTTCTTTTGGTTAGTCGAGTGCTTCCTTTATATTGATAAAAAGTAAACGATACAAAAACCCACAATAATGGAAATTAAAAACATTTTTCTTAGAGTTTTCTCTAAATACATTTTTAAATATTTTATTTTGACCACTCTCTTTATTTTGCCCGTTTTATTTTCTAACTGCGGTATGCGGTCACCCGAGTAATGGTATTTTTTCTCTTTTGTTATATGTTGTTATATTTTGCAGTCATATGTTATTCTTCTTCCTCTTGAAAATGCCATGTTTGAACGTGGTGGTTTGGTAATAAAAGTAAGAATACGTGCACAGAAACGCTAAATTTGTACAAAGTGACAAAAGACGCGCAAGTTTCAAGCAAGAGCCTTATAATGTGCAGAAATAACGCAAGAATGTTTTATGATAATCACTTGCAGTTACAATTTTATGTACTTATTTATAGGTTTTACAAAATTTCATTTCAAGTAATAATACATTTATTTTATTGTGTCATCTTTGTATACATAACGATTTCACTTTGATTAAAGAGTCAGAGACTTGATCTTCGGATGATGGGGCGGATTAACTTAGTTATTATTAAAATGATATTTCTTCCGAAGTTTTAAAGCACACAAAGACGCTCACACAAGTGCATGTATATATGAATTTCAGTGGTTTTTCCCTGACAATTTCTGTTCATTTGAAAGCCAATATTGATAAGCGTTTAGTGCTTGTTTGGCACCATTTTTAGGTAACATGTCGTCAGGTTTGATGTAAATCAAATAAACGCAGGTATTCATATTTAACTGTCTAACAAACATCGAATTTTAGGGGCTGGAGTTGGATGACAAGTCAGGTGGTGTGCAGAAACTTACGTAACTTAATAGCGTTAGTGAAAACAATCTTGAACGACCACCTTATTATGTCCCTAAATGTGCATAGATTTAAAATGCTATGAATTCAGTTGATTTATTAAGAAATGTACCCAAAATGCAGTAGTTATTGAAATGCTAGTTCTNATTTAAAATGCTATGAATTCAGTTGATTTATTAAGAAATGTACCCAAAATGCAGTAGTTATTGAAATGCTAGTTCTACATAGTACATATGCATGAATAATAAAAAAAGATAGCAAAAGACTGAGCAATTAAAATCTTTAGCAAACAATGTTTCTGCCTCTTAAATAGAATGCTGAAATTTAACTGTGATGTCAAAAAGCATCTACTTTTTAAGCTTTGCATTGAGCTGTAAATCAGTAATATTAATCTACAATAGTTTCAATCAGTGGTGGAATTATCGTGATCCAATACCAGGTTGTCGGAGACAGAGGACTGTTCTCTTACCTCACATAACTAACCAGTTTTATAATTATATCAAATTGCTGCATCGTCCAGAACAGTCCCGTCTCCAGCAATATAACTATGCCAATGGTTCACAATGACCTTGGTTCCGTTTCTGAGAAAACGTGACTTCGTGACAGCAAGGAATGTTACGGAAAGTACTATTCCTGGCCTTAAAAAAGTGACTTGCAGCATGCACACGTATTCCGGTAGTACAGAGTGCGAAGAATATGGAACGTGTGTGACTTATTTATATGTGTCACACAACTACTGTTACTTAATTTTTGCCACACGAAGTTTGGCGTTTTCTGCTGAGAACTCATTGGTATTCTGATCAAACAAACGGTAGCTGATTTTTAACAACTACCGAAGCCATTGACGAATTTCAACACAGTATGTAACACACGTGATGGTTTCATCATGAGAAAGGAACATAATGTTATCCATCACACTCAGAGAAAAACCTTGTGTGGTGTCAACCTTAATTCTGTAAAGGTATGTCACTGTTTCTCAGCATCCAACCACTGAAATGTAAAAAATGCTTGCTGTTCAACAATAAATTCTTTTGATGATTTTTGCAACACTACACTGAAATAAGAATGAATTTTACAATACATTACTCTGGAATGTGTAAAATAATTGTTGGATTTTAACATGTGGTTATTGTTGACATCAAGTTTAACATAATCGCGATGTTAAATAATTTTGTAAGTTTTGATGCGTGGCACATATAGTAAGTTGAGAATGTCACTGCCACAATCCCCCTCCCCACCATATTATTCTCCCCGCGAGCGCCTACAAGTTGACATGCATCGCGGGACACGTGGACAGCCAGGTCAGGTCAACCCAGAGTTATGTCGGACGAGTAGTAACACCACCCCAGGACGCGAGTCAGTCAGTAAGTCACCAGTCACCAGTCACCAGTCAGTCAGTTAAAATACCGCACCGAGAAGGGGGAGTCGAATGGTGAGCTCCAACGAGGAGTGCCATGTCGAGAGAGTGGAAGTAGTCCAGTACAGCCCCGCGCCGAGAATGCAGAGGCCAGGGTGGGGGCCCACCAGGGGTCCATCGCCGCGATGTGGTAGGGAAGTAAGCAGTCAGTTACAACCCTACACCGAGAACGGATAGAATGGTGAGTTTCAACGAGAAGCACCATGTCGAGAGGAAGTCAGCTGGCTGCAACACAACAACAAGAACCAGTCCAAGGGCCGGTAATATGGCCACCCAACTCACCATAACACAAATTTTCACACAGGGCCCATTACATGGCCATCCAACTCACCAGATCTCACATACTGCCGGAACAACTACCCTGCAAAAAGTACAGATAAGTAAAAACATCGTCACTCAGGCACGTGTCCTGTCACCTAATGCTTCCACAGCATCGGAAACGTAGCCAGAACATTGTAATCAGCCCTTCAGGTCAAGAACTCGCAGGGTCGAAACGTTGAGTAAATTCCCGGCACAAGGTACCGGTAAAGTATGTATAAACTCCCGGAAAAGTTCCGGGAATGTATGAAGGAATTCCCATTAAATAAACTGGTTCAAAATCAAGTCGTGATGAAGTCATTGTTTGATATATCCTCAACCTTCAAGGTACCTTTTAGTCTGTGCCATCGAACATTAACTGAGGACCCTACTACCCACTCTGTCCACCACAGGNCGCCGGAACAGGGCCCATTACATGGCCATCCAACTCACCAGATCTCACATACTGCCGGAACAACTACCCTGCAAAAAGTACAGATAAGTAAAAACATCGTCACTCAGGCACGTGTCCTGTCACCTAATGCTTCCACAGCATCGGAAACGTAGCCAGAACATTGTAATCAGCCCTTCAGGTCAAGAACTCGCAGGGTCGAAACGTTGAGTAAATTCCCGGCACAAGGTACCGGTAAAGTATGTATAAACTCCCGGAAAAGTTCCGGGAATGTATGAAGGAATTCCCATTAAATAAACTGGTTCAAAATCAAGTCGTGATGAAGTCATTGTTTGATATATCCTCAACCTTCAAGGTACCTTTTAGTCTGTGCCATCGAACATTAACTGAGGACCCTACTACCCACTCTGTCCACCACAGGTGGGGAGTAGCGTCAGTTTCATAAAACATTCTGTTATAATGATGGAATATCACACTTGTAGATTAAGAGGAAAACTACTGACATCCAGTTTCCAAAGATATCGTTAGTATAACTTACGAATATATATATACATTTTTTTTTTTGCTGAGTGCCCTCTTACTTAAGGTTATCGTAAGAAATTTACATCAAGCATCACGATACGATGATGCTAGGAGCTCACTGTGCAGACGAATCAGCAGGTTGTTGGAGATGTTCGAACGCCGCTATCTGTGATTCTTCGTCAGCTCATGCGGTACTCACTTGTCCTTTTCCTTTTTCACTTTTCTTTGTTCTGTGGAAGGTCGGAGATGGTTTATCTGGTGGCGCTGAAATGTAGGGTATGTTCCCTGACAGTGGTGGCATTCTCTTGTCTCTAGAAATAACTTTGAAGCATCGTTATCCAACCTTGGACTTCTTTCACTACCTTCCTCGTCTGAAAGGCTCTAATACCTGGCAGGAAGGTTTGAAACCAGTGACGCACTGCACACCACATTGTGTGTCAGGTGAAACTTACGCAACAAAATGATTCGTATATAATGGTGCTCGAGCATATTAAAACAGATCGCCTTTAATACATCCAATGGCAATTTCAGATACGCTGCAAATTGTGTGAAGGTGACTTGTAGACTTTAACTTTGACGGATATTTTTCGCTGTTACGTTGATTCCGTATAACAGGAAATTGGGATAGTCGAGAACCGCCTATGTGCATTTCGGTGCTTTATTTTCTAAAATTACTTTAAGACAAGACTACATATAAGGTAGACCGATTTTCGTCTTATGCGATAAATATAAGTAATTAAAATTGATCAGGCACTTATTAAAAACATGGTGGCCATACAAATATTTTCGGTTTATTTGGTATAACTACCATACTATTAAAATAATTTCCACCAAATTCTATACGCTGACAGCATCTATTAAAAGCATCACATACACAAAAAATCATTTGTCCGCTATTTTGTAAGATAGCGCTAAATTATTAAATAACGTTTTTGTGTAATAACTCGGGTAACATTTAACACATTCCTACCAAAATTGGCAAACACCTAGAACTTCGGTAGTTGATATGTACAAATATGTTACACGTATGTCAGACACTTCTTCAAAATTGCATCTATTTACATATTTTAGCATAGTATGTTATATCTTCGAAATCATTTAATCATTTCCAACTTTACTTTATATGCTGGGAGTATTTATACCAAAACTAACAAATGTGTCTACACAGAGCCTCTTTTTTTCTCCACTTTGTAAGATAGTGCCAAACAATTAAATCAAGTTTGTGTGTCATATCTCGGGAAACAATTGACCGACTCCTTCCAATACGGCAAACAAGTAGTACTGTGGTGGGAGATGTTAATTGATATGTTTATGTTTGTCAGACACTCTTTTGCAAAATGGTGGCCATATGTCTATCTTAATTTTGTAAGTTACATCGTCGAAGTCATGTAATTAATTCGAATGAAACTTAGTATGCTGGCTGTATATATAACAGCCATAAAATTTATCCACACAAAATCTATTTGTTTTTCCACCATTTTGTAAAATAGCATCACATGACAAATTAAAATTAAGTGATATCTCCGAAAAACAACCGATATCTACCAAATTTTGGCAATCAAGTAGCACTATGGCAGGACATGTACAATTATACAATTTCTAAGGGCCAGACAAACATATTTTAAAATGGCGGCCATAAACACATTATCTACGAAATTATAAATTAAATTTAAACATGACTTTGTATGCTGACAGTATCCATAACATCCATCAAAATTATCTATGCAAAGCCTCATTTCTCCGCCAGTTTATAAGATAGCCCCACATGAATTAATAAAGTTTTATGCCATATTTGGGGAAACAATAGACCAATTTCTTTTAAATTTGGCGTAGAAGTTATACGGTAATAGGCCATATTTATTTATATGTTTTAGTGTGTAATTTTTTTATTTTCCAAATGGCTCATATACAAACTATTTATCTTGGTGTGCTATATCTACGAAATTAAGTAATATATATAAATTTAGCTTTGTATATTGTATTTATAGCAATTATCGAATATGCTATTGTAAATTCATTTTTTCCTCCGTTTATGAATATGGTCACATGAAAAATGGAGCTTTTATGCCATATCTTGAGGACCGATAAACCGATTTATACCAAAATTTCACGCAAGTATTGCTACAGTAGGATAGGTAAATTAGCATGTGATATGTGTGGCAAGCATTTTATAATAGGTTTTGTATAAATAATTTAGGTTAATTTTTTAAATCAATGAAACGATTCCACAAAATTTAACCAAATTGTGTCCCCAAACATTATACGTAGAAGCATCATTTATACGCACAGAGATCTTATTTTGTTGGACTTTTCGCCAAATACTGTCATGTGAGTAAATCGAATATTTTGTAATATTTTCGAAATAATTCAACTAATTTCTATCAAATTGTTTACGCCTACTGAAGGCCATACTTGATTACATAATTTAAATTGTGCCAGACAATTATTAAAAAATGGCTGCCAAGTAAATTTTTTTATTGGTTTGTCAAATATATTTTACAATTTAACAATTTCAATCAAATTTTTATGCTGACAGTATAAGAAAAAAGCTTTAAATGACATATCTCTGAGACTAATAAACTGATTTCCACCAAAGTTTTCACATAAGTAGCATTATGGTTGGTCATGTAAATTTACGTGATTTAAGTGCCTCAGACATTTATTCTCAAAATGATGGCCTTGTAAATACTTCAGGTTAGTGAACCCTATGATTCTAAACATTAGAATTATTGCATCTGAAGTTAATGCTCCGAATCTTACCTCTGTGATGCAGTTGATTGCAAGCTAGCTTAATTTTATGAGATTTACTGAATTCGAATCCCATGCAAGTCACTAGTGTATTTTAATACCCGTGGTACTATTGCACATGTTTCTGGATTCATCTATAATGATATTGCTGTCAATGAGTCGTAAACGCCTACCTACCATCTAAGCTTTTAAGAAATTGACTAAAATTTATTTAAACCTATGTAAAGAAAAGTAGGCTCATTACTTATCAGTAAGTTCTTGTTATTTATGCGTAACTCTGTTAGTGTTTAAAATTCATGTTTTCATTTAAAATTGGAGATCAGTGAACAAATTTTTAATTTTTATTTAAATATAACAAAAATATTAGAATATAGATTATTTACAATATTATATAATGGTGAAAAATTGAATACTATTAGGTATAAATATATTGAAAATATTTTACTGTACTGAAAAACATTCTGAGTTATCTAATTATTATTTAATATTATGAATATATTTTTGACAGTTATCGAAATAGTCAGTTCTTTAAATAACATACAACACAAATTATTTTTAAAATTAATTTATTAATCACAATACCGTTTACATTTTTTCAATAAGTGTTCCATTTATATAATTATATATTAAATGTAAAGTTATTAAAACTGGATTACAAGTAGCATATACCTCATTAAGTTTACTAGAATAAAAGTTTGTTTTCATTCTTTTTTTATTTCCTGCTATTACGGTTCTTCTTCACGAACAAACAATAACATATTAGTTTCTAAAAATAAGTGTTGTTTAATAAGTTTCATTATCGTGATCTTTTGTAGGCCTATAGTTAAATACATAACTGTGATAATTATTGTAAAATTTAAATTTTACATTTATAAAATCAGTGTACCCTAGATATATTTCTAGATAAAATCCTCTTTAAAAATTTGGGTTTTAAGGATCTATTTTAAATAAATATCTAATTTATTCAATTTATCACACAAATTATTTAAACGTTAAAATAATTAAACATGGTTGAAACATCATAGTATTATTTCCTGCGACATTACATATTATTATTTTTTCTTTACATACTATTATGTTCTTTAATCTGAATCAATAAAAACATAGTTAGGCATACCTAACTGGTGTTTTATATAAAATTATTATTATTTTAGGCTACCATTAAATCCTTTAGCTTCTTTTATAAAAACTGACAAAAATTAAAACTAATTTGTAATTTAGGATGATTGTATAGATTTTCTTTTAAACAGTAGCCAATATTTGCCCCATATTCGACAGTAGGCCTCAATACTTCTGGTTTATGAACCTGAAATTCACGAATTTGAGCATATTTTTTAAAAATAGAACCTCATTTGCTTATTTTGTTTTATAAACACAAAAACAAAAATATTCTTTAAAACTAATTATGTACTCAGCTTTTCAGTAATCTGCAATACTACGTCATATGAAAATGAACAATTATTTGAAATTATTTTTTATATTCTAAGTTTTTATCAGAATGAAAAGTTTTCATTTATCATTTTTTGTCAGTATCACTAATTGGTAAATATTTTATCAATTGCTGTCCAAAGTAAAATATTCATCATTGTAGATATAGGCTTAATTCCTGGGATATCTGCAGCTTCGAAAGGAGAGAAAGGGGAAACATTTGTATTGGTATATTTTATCCCTTTTTATGTCTAAAGTGTTTATAAATATTTGTATCACAAAGGAAAGAAAATGCACACATATTAGTATCCAGTTATATAATATTTTAAGGAATAATACAATATAGTATTATTTTTCCTGTTGGTCCAATTTTTGTTAAAGATTTTGGTCAAAATATTACATGTATACTGCCGGACAATGAAAATAATGCACTACGAAGACAACAATGCAATTACCACAAACTATGTAAATAGCAATAATACGGGCTAGTAAGCACATAATCGCACGTTGGTGCGTTTTCATTTAACAGCATACCCGGCAGTGGCGCTGGAAGCACTAACCAGTGGTCGCAGACATTGGCACGTAGTCGAAGCCACATTAACGCGAAAAACACCAGACCATTAACTCTGTAACAATAGTGGCTCCATTTTCAATGGTTCCAGGCAAGAGCATTATGGAATGCCACGGGTTGGCGAAGTGTGATATAAGGTGATGTGTTCTGTTTCGTTATGGAGAATGATGATCATCGCACTCGGGTGCACCTGGCGAATGCCACTATCCCAATTTTGCTTTCGAGTGGTGCACTTCCTCCATAGTAGGTATTATGGTCTGTGGAGCCATAGTCTACGATAGCCGATCCGCTCTCGTAGTATTACGTAGAGTATTGATGGCCCAGTGGTACGCCCCCTTCTGCTCCCATTTCTGGCCGGGATACTAGGTGCTATATCCCAGCAGGATAAAGCTGCGTCCGCACTATATAACAAACATTTGTATTCTTATCATGTTACCAAAAACGTAACAGAACAAGTTCTATAACATGTGATTTATCATGGTACACAACATGTGATATAACATATTGTGGCAAAAGTTATAAACAACATTATATACAATTTTAGTATCTGTGTATTGTATCATACAAGTTATATAACAGCCCAGTAGTGGTACTGGCATCAGGCGTAGAGGAAGCACTCGTCGCAGCAGCTGCTTGTGTAATTTTGGCTAGACAATGAAGTAGGAAACGGAAGTTCTGGGTGTAATCATCATTAGGTGACAATGCCGTATGAGGCAGGCTACTTAAATAACACCGCCAATTTATACGGTAGAAGAAAATATTTCTTATAAAAGTTGCTTGGGTCCAAGGCTCTAATAACTTGATAGTAATAATTTCCAAGTGCGTGGAAGGGTAAAGAAAATAAAAAAGTCAACTTCATTAACTTAAATTGAAAGACAATGTTTATTGACACCCCTCGACAGTGCGTATGAAGATGTAATAAATGTGATTACATTTTCCGGTCATTCAAGACCACTAAAGGTCAATGACAAAGCAAAATGCGTTGCCGCACGGAACAATGAGCCATTAGTCTGTGCTGTGCTGTTGTAGCGATCAGAGAACTTCTCCGTGACGTTATTCGAACTGGCAAAATGTACACGACAGTCGAAATAGTTCATATGGTTTTCATTTATGGCGAATGTCACCGCAGCATTAGAGCAGCAGTACGATTGTATGCTGAGAGGTATCCAGATAGTGCCACGCCGGCACGATCTGTCTTTGCGAACATAATAAAAACATTTCAAAAAGCTGGAAACGTGCGTTTTTTAAACAATACCGGTAAAAACTCGAATAAAGTAAAACAGCGCTTCATAAAGCGCTATTGTAATATTTTACTTAGTTAAAAGAATTATTTATAGTCAAAATTACGGTGTTATTATTACGCAGAATACGAAAAGCGAATTCGTAGTATTTGCATAGACGTAACGAGGAATTAATGGGACTTGGCACGTTGGTCAAAAAGACATCACAATAATANAATGGGACTTGGCACGTTGGTCATAAAGACATCACAATAATAATAGCGTTAATAACACGTCTAATAGCCTTTAATTATATTGCAATATGCTACAAGATAACGTTCGTAAAATATTTGATTATTTGTCCACAAGGGTTGACTTCAAAAGCTGCTAAAGGCTCCACAGCACTATCGTCATTGATATATGCCTGCGTGTAACCGAGTGTGTGTAAACATTAAAGAAATCATCAGCATGCGTCTTTTTTCAGTCAGTTTTACATGCACATATTTTAATAGTGTATAACCGCAGGCCGACATTACAACTCAGTAGCTACCTAACTGAAAAAGACCTGACGTACAAATCTTCAACGTTTCTACTGCAGACCAAACTTCGGGAATGCGAGCTTCTCATAAACCGAATCCAGTGTTATCACGTTTATTTAAAGGGGATGCTCTAATTTTAGTAATTTTAAATTAAAATATGTGGTTAAGCGCTTGATTGAAGATAAAAGTTGTGAACAAAGCGGAGAGAATTAATGAGACCAAATATTTGACATCTATCTGTGATGTGTGATACAAATGTTGGATATTACGAAATACAGGGAAATCTTATTTTGCCACTGTTTCAGTGTTACTGCATGTTTTTAAACCAAAAATTGTAAAGCTTATTTTCTATAATAGGAGTAAATACACACATGCAGGTCATTTCTGTTTTCTGGAGATAGTATATAGCATAGGAATATTTCAGAAGAATGTTATTTTCAGATATTAAAACATATCCTTCCCCCCCCCTATTTTGTCTGTTTTTCAATATCTTTATAGACTGAATTCTGGCAAATTATTTTTTGTTGTCCCCTACTACCCTGGTAAGTTGACTGCCTAATATAATGATAGTATGTGGTGTCATGCACTGAAAAAAATACTTTGGGGTGGCCACAAAATGTTTTGTTGGTATTCACCCTGACAAATTGTGTAGTGGTGAACACAAACTGTTTTAATTGTCACCACTAAACTTTTGTGGCCGCTACAAATTTATTTTGTAGTGGCTACGACAATTGTTGTGTTCACCAACAAATAATTTGGCAGGTTGAACATCAACAAAACATTTTGTGCAGCCACAAAATACATTTTTCAGTGTGCTAGCCTTCAATAGCCATCACCCATGAGAGTATTTTTCCTGCACGTTTTATAAAATATAGCAAACTTAGAATGTGAAGTTTTACTCCCATTATACCATTGCTCTTGGTTTTAAGTTAAATAAAGTTCTACATTGTGAAACCAGCAAAGCGTTTTTAAATCATAAGAAAAATATGGCGTCGCCTTAATTCAATTAAATGCAAAGAACTTTGCAATTGTATTAACCAATATTAACCACATATTGTAAATTTATACATTTATAAATATGACTTTTTAGTTAACAAGGTGAGTTGTCTCAATAAAACTATTAATTTTGTTTTCTCATTTTCTTCTCCTAATATACGTAATGAAGCTTCAATTGTTCATGTAGTTACGCACATGTATTAACACATTTATTCTTCCACTTGTGGATCTCTGTTATTTTCTGTTAACTATCAATCCACTTTTTATTAAATACTTCCTTCAAATTCAATTTAATAAATATAGTTTGACGATCTTTGGATATACTCTCTAAGAATCTGAAACAAAATATCAACTGAGGCTATTGTTTTACAGCACAATGTTTAAACAGGACTTAATGCTCTCGCGACCTTCTTTTAATTTATTTCATTTTTCGATCGGATAAAATATAAGTACTTTTTTTTTTTTTTTTTTTTATGAACGAAACTTGTACCAGTTTAAAGTGTGATTAGAACTTTTAGAAATCTAAGGTAGCAGACTTAAATTATTAATTAACTTTTTTTTAGTTAATGTTTTTGTGAAGGAGGATCAATATGTCCAATTGGGCACCAAAGTGGCAGGTTGAAATGATTTAATTTTCAGTAACATTGTTTCTAGGCAACTTTACTGGATTACATTTTTTTAAATTAATTGAATTATTATCTGCAGCAGCGACACTCTAAACCAATATAAATATTAAAATACAAGTTGGCAAACCTATACTTTTAATTTTTTACAATTTTTTATAAATATATTTTTTGGGGTAACGGATTGCTGGAATGGCCAGCCGTGTGCTGCGGAAGGCGAGGGGAGAGATGAACAAGGCCGCTGGCCACGTCTGTGACGTCAACCAACATGGCAGAGGGCGCCATGCCACCACAACCCCCAGCCCTTGCACCCGGAGTCCTCATTTCTAGCTACTAATGAGTAATAACGGTTTAATTACTGTTTAATGTAATTTTCTACGTTTTATACACTGGACGAGTTTACGTCTTATTAGTTAATTGTCAGAAATGTATGTATTCTATAATTTAAATACAATGTTTGAAATAATTTTTGTGTACATACGTCTATTTGATTTTTCAAACCGTCAATAAGAGCTTCACAGTCTTCTGGCACAATTTTGGAAATGCTCTGCTTGGATATGTTTAACAAATAGTTTAAACTTTGATATGCATCTCCAATTGTTAAAAACCGCAATTTTACTGCCAGTCTCTCGCTAACAATTACTTTTCCCGAAATTATAAGTATTTCATTCCTATTTTCTGACCAATTTCGTTAATGAGGTATTCCAAATGAGAACTAGTGAATCTTGCAGTTTTCAAAGCCACTGTCACATTGAATTTATCCCATCAATCGATCATTGCCATCCTTTTTAAGATCTACTAGGAGGTCAGTAGCACTCTACAGTGTGGGGCATCTAAAGCATGCTACCGGGATAACATTGCCAATTTCAGTGGCTCATTGTTTCGTGCGGCAACGCATTTTGCTTCGTCATTGACCTTTAGCGGTTTTGGATGACCGGAAAATGTAATCACATTTATTACATCTTCATACGCAATGTCGAGGGGTGTCAACAAATATGGTCATTCAATTTAAGTTAACGAAGTTGACTTTTGTATCTGGAAGCGACATAGTCGATACGGTGATCAACAATCTACTGTTCGTGCTGCACATTCCTGGATACTAGTTCTGTGGGCCAGGAATGAAGATGGCTGAGAGGCTGTCACAGGGTGAGACAGGTATCAACGAATCAGACAAGGTGTCCAAGCAACATGCCATCGCTTACTCCCTCAACAGGGATCTACAAGCTCGGTACCAGGCAGAAAAGATACTCACACAGAAGGCCGACGAGATAGGAAAATCGTCAGATACTGGGCTCAGAGAAAAATAGCAGATTGGGGTGATTACTACATGATGAAGGCTAAAGTGAAGATGGGCATTGGNACACAGAAGGCCGACGAGATAGGAAAATCGTCAGATACTGGGCTCAGAGAAAAATAGCAGATTGGGGTGATTACTACATGATGAAGGCTAAAGTGAAGATGGGCATTGGTGCAAAGAGCAAGTAGAAGGTACATGTGAAACGAAAAGAGGCAAAAAAGGGAATGAAAGCATACAAAACCAAGTAAACATCTGCTGGTGGATTTTTCCCACNAAAGAGGCAAAAAAGGGAATGAAAGCATACAAAACCAAGTAAACATCTGCTGGTGGATTTTTCCCACTACATTTGCCTGCATTCGGGTCCCTTGAGGGCCTAATCAGAGTCACGAGCAGTATCGTCCGAGTCATCAACACAGCATCGAACGAACAGAAGCAGTTGTCCGAGGCACAAAGGTACAATAAAAATATGGAAGCTATCGCCATAGGTACAAAAAAAACGGCTAAGGCCTTACCTAAGGCTATACCCAGTGGGAAGAGGAGGTGCGCAAAAGCAACAAAGCAGGAAGAGGATATAATGTAATATCTACCTAAGTGCCCGCTCACTAATAAGGATTTGGAACTGTTTGCACGAAGATTGAAGATACCTCATTTTCCCGGAGTGTTCATTCCAGCTGATTTTCCCCTGAACACAGGCATGACGTAAGTACCATAATAAACCTGGACACAATAGCCGGGCATGTTACACACTGGGAAAATTATGTCAAACATGGCAAATGTGCAGGCTACTATGACGGGTTCGACACTTTGCATCCTTCACCCGAGCTGCGAATGTACCTGGAAAATTGCAAACTGACTTACAACCACGAGAACGAGCAAATGTCGAACATGCGGAGCTGCGGACATTTGTGTCTTCGCTTTCTTGTTCGTTCGTACAAGTAATTGAATACATTTTCTATATATGGACCAGAAACCATCAGTCATGTCGTTAATGCATAACTTGACGGGTCGTAGCTCCGAGCTGCAGGTGCGTTTTCATTTAACAGCATACCCGGCAGTGGCGCTGGAAGCACTAACCAGTGGTCGCAGACATTGGCACGTGGTCGAAGCCACATTAACGCGAAAAACACCAGACCATTAACTCTGTAACAATAGTGGCTCCATTTTCAATGGTTCCAGGCAAGAGCATTATGGAATGCCACGGGTTGGCGATGTGTGATATTTAGTGATGTGTTCTGTTTCGTTATGTAGAGTGATGATCATCGCACTCGGGTGCACCTGGCGAATGCCACTATCCCAATTTTGCTTTCGAGTGGCGCACTTCCTCCATAGTAGGTATTATGGTCTGTGGAGCCATAGCCTACGATAGCCGATCCGCTATCGTAGTATTACGTAGAGCATTGATGGCCCAGTGGTACGTGGATGAGATCGTACGCCTCCCTCTGCTCCCACGGGATGCTAGGCGCGATATTCCAGCAGGATAAAGCTGCGTCCGCACTATGTAACAAACATTTGTATTCTTAACATGTTACGGAAAACGTACTAAAACAAGTTCTATAACATGTGATTTATCATGGCACACAACATGTGATATTATATATTGTGGCAAAAGTAATAAACAAAATGTTATAGAATTTTAGTATCTATGTATTGTATCATACAAGTCCAGTAGTGGTACTGGCATCAGGCGTAGAGGAAGCACTCGTCGCAGCGGCTGCTTGTGTAATTTTGGCTAGACATCGAAGTAGGAAACGGAAGTTCTGGGTACGATCATCATTAGGCGACAATGCCGTATGAGGCAGGCCACTTAAATAACACCGCCAATTTATACGGTAGAAGAAAATATTTCTTATAAAAGTTGCTTGGGTCCAAGGCGCTAATAACTTGATAGAAATAATTTCCAAGTGCGTGGAAGGGTAAAGAAAATACAAAAGTCAACTTCGTTAACTTAAATTGAAAGACAATGTTTATTGACACCCCTCGACAGTGCGTATGAAGATGTAATAAATGTGATTACATTTTCCGGTCATTCAAGACCGCTAAAGGTCAATGACGAAGAAAAATGTGTTGCCGCACGGAACAATGAGCCATTAGTCTGTGCTGTGCTGTTGTAGCGATCAGAGAACTTCTCCGTGACCTTATTCGAACTGGCAATATGTACACGACAGTCGAAATAGTTCATATGGTTTTCATTTATGGCGAATGTCACCGCAGCATTAGAGCAGCAGTACGATTGTATGCTGAGAGGTATCCAGATAGTGCCACGCCGGCACGATCTGCCTTTGCGAACAAAATAAAAACATTTCAAAAAGCTGGAAACGTGCGTTTTTTAAACAATACCGGTAAAAACTCGAATAAAGTAAAACAGCGCTTCATAAAGCGCTATTGTAATATTTTACTTAGTTAAAAGAATTATTTATAGTCAAAATTACGGTGTTATTATTACGCAGAATACGAAAAGCGAATTCGTAGTATTTGCATAGACGTAACGAGGAATTCATGGGACTTGGCACGTTGGTCAAAAAGACATCGCAATAATAACAGAGTTAATAACACGTCCAAGGGCCTTTCATTGTATTGCAAAATGCTACAAGACAACGTTTTAAAATATTTGATTATTTGTCCACAAGGGCTGACTTCAAAAGCTGCTAAAGGCTCCACAACACTATCGTCATTGATATATGCCTGCGTGTAACCGAGTGTGTGTAAACATTAAAGAAATCATCAGCATGTGTCTTTTTTCAGTCAGTTTTACATGCACATATTTTAATAGTGTATAACCGCAGGCCGACATTACAACTCAGTAGCTACCTAACTGAAAAAGACCTGGCGTACAAATCTTTAACGTTTCTACTGCAGACCAAACTTCGGGAATGCGAGCTTCTCATAAACCGAATCCAGAGTTGTCACGTTTATTTAAAGAGGATGCTCTAATTTAAGTAATTTTAAATTAAAATATGTGGTTATGCGCTTGAAATAACATAAAAGTTGTGAACAAAGCGGAGAGAATAAATGAGACTTACTATTTGACATCTATCTGTGATGTGTGATACAAATTTTAGATATTACGTAACACAGGAAAATCTTATTTTGCCACAGTTTCAATGTTACTGCAAGTTTTTAAAGCAAAAATTGTAAAGTTTATTTTCTATAATAGGCGTAAATACACACATGCAGGTCATTTCTGTTTTCTGGAGATAGTATATAGCATAGGAATATTTCAGAAGAATGTTATTTTCAGATATTAAAACATATAAACATATCCTCCCCCCTTATTTTGTCTGTTTTTCAATATCTTTATAGACTGAATTCTGGCAAATTATTTTTTGTTGTCCCCTACTACCCTGGTGAGTTGACTGCCTAATATAATGATGGTACGTGGCGTCATGCACTGAAAAAAATATTTAGGGGTGGCCACAAAATGTTTTGTTGGTATTCACCCTGACAAATTGTGTAGTGGTGAACACAAACTTTTTTAATTGTCACCACTAAACTTTTTGTGGCCGCTACAAATTTATTTTGTAGTGGCTACAACAATTTTTGTGTTCACCAACAAATAATTTGGCAGGTTGAAAATCAACAAAACATTTTGTGCAGCCACAAAATACATTTTTCAGTGTGCAAGTCTTCAATAGCCATCACCCATGAGAGTATTTTTCCTGCGCGTTTTATAAAAACTAGAAAACTTAGGTTGGGAATTATTGCTCTCATTAGACCACTGCTCTTGGTTTTAAGTTAAATAAAGTTCTACATTGTGAAACCAACAAAGCGCTTTCAAATCATAAGGTAAATACGGCATCGCCTTAATTCATTTAAACACAAAGAACTTTGCAAATGTATTAACTAATACATTTATACTACCACATATTGTAAATTTATACATATATAAATATGACTTTTTAGTTAACAAGGTGAGTTGTCTCAATAAAACCATTAATTTTGTTTTCTCATTTTCTTCTCCTAATATACGTAAGGAAGCTTCAATTGTTCATGTAGTTACGCACATGTATTAACACATTTATTTTTCCACTTTTGGATCTCTGTTATTTTCTGTTAACTATCAATCCACTTTTTATTAAATACTTCCTTCCAATTCAATTTAATAAATATAGTTTGACGATCTTTGGATATACTCTCTAAGAATCTGAAACCAAATATAAACTGAGGCTATTGTTTTACAGCACAATGTTTAAACAGGACTTAATGCTCTCGCGACTATCTTTTAATTTATTTCATTTTTNTTTTTTTTTTTTTTTTTTCATGAACGAAACTTTTACCAGTTTAAAGTGTGATTAGAACTTTTAGAAATCTGAGGTAGCAGACTTAAGTTATTAATTAACTTTTTTTTAGTTAATGTTTTTGTGAAGGAGGATCAATATGTCCAATTGGGCACCAAAGTGTCAGGTTGAAATGATTTAATTTTCAGTAACATTGTTTCTAGGCAACTTTACTGGATTACATTTTTTTTAATTAATGGAATTATTATCTGCAGCAGCGACACTCTAAACCGATTTAAATATTAAAATACAAATTGGCAAACATATACTTTTAATTTTTTATAAATATATTTTTTGGGGTAACGGATTGCTGGAATGGCCAGCCGTGAGCTGCGGAAGGCGAGGGGAGAGATGGACAAGGCCGCCTGCCACGTCTGTGACGTCAACCAACATGGCAGAGGGCGCCATGGCACCACAGCCCCCAGCCCTTGCACCCGGAGTCCTCATTTCTAGCTACTAATGAGTAATAGCGGTTTAATTACTGTTTAATGTAATTTTCTACGTTTTATACACTGGACCAGTTTACGTCTTATCAGTTAATTGTCAGAAATGCATGTATTCTATAATTTAAATACAATGTTCGAAATAATTTTTGTGTACATATGTCTATTTGATTTTTCAAACCGTCAATAAGAGCTTCACAGTCTTCTGGCACAATTTTGGAAATGCTCTGCTTGGATATGTTTAACAAATAGTTTAAACTTTGATATGCATCTCTAATTGTTAAAAACCGCAATGTTACTGCCAGTCTCTCGCTAACAATTACTTTTCCCGAAATTATGTGTATTTCATACCTATTTTCTGACCAATTTCGTTAATGAGGTATTCCAAATGAGAACTAGTGAATCTTGCAGTTTTCAAAGCCACTGTCACATTGAATTTATCCCATCAATCGATCATTGCCATCCTTTTTAAGATCTACTAGGAGGTCAGTAGCACTCTACAGTGTGGGGCATCTAAAGCATGCTACCGGGATAACATTGCCAATTTCAGTGGCTCATTGTTTCGTGCGGCAACGCATTTTGCTTCGTCATTGACCTTTAGCGGTTTTGGATGACCGGAAAATGTAATCACATTTATTATATCTTCATACGCAATGTCGAGGGGTGTCAACAAATATTGTCATTCAATTTAAGTTAACGAAGTTGACTTTTGTATCTGGAAACGAGATAGTCGATACGGTGATCAACAATCTACTGTTCGTGCTGCACATTCCTGGATACTAGTTCTGTGGGCCAGGAATGAAGATGGCTGAGAGGCTGTCACAGGGTGAGACAGGTATCAACGAATCGGACAAGGTGTCCAAGCAACATGCCATCGCTTACTCCCTCAACAGGGATCTACAAGCTCGGTACCAGGCAGAAAAGATACTCGCACAAAAGGCCGACGAGATAGGAAAATCGTCAGATACTGGGCTCAGAGAAAAAATAGCAGTTTGGGGTGATTACTACATGATGAAGGCTAAAGTGAAGATGGGCATTGGTGCAAAGAGCAAGTAGAAGGTACAAGTGAAACGAAAAGAGGCAAAAAAGGGAATGAAAGCATACAAAACCAAGTAAACATCTGCTGGTGGATTTTTCCCACTACATTTGTCCGCATTCGGGGCGCTTGAGGGCCTAATCAGAGTCACGAGCAGTATCGTCCGAGTCATCAACACAGCATCGAACGAACAGAAGCAGTTGTCCGAGGCACAAAGGTACAATAAAAATATGGAAGCTATCGCCATAGGTAAAAAAAAAACGGCCAAGGCCTTACCTAAGGCCATACCCAGTGGGAAGAGGAGGTGCGCAAAAGCAACAAAGCAGGAAGAGGATATAATGAAATATCTACCTAAGTGCCCGCTCACTAATGTGGATTTGGAACTGTTTGCACGAAGATTGAAGATACCTCATTTTCCCGGAGTGTTCATTCTAGCTGATTTTCCCCTGAACACAAGCATGACGAAAGTACCATAATCAACCTGGACACAATAGCCGGGCATGTTACACACTGGGAAAGTTATGTCAAACATGGCAAATGTGCAGGCTACTATGACGGTTTCGACACTTTGCATCCTTCACCCGAGCTGCGAATGTACCTGGAAAATTGCAAACTGACTTACAACTACGAGAACGAGCAGATGCCGAACATGCGGAGCTGCGGACACTTGTGTCTTCGCTTTCTTCTTCGTTCGTACAAGTAATTGAATAAATTTTCTATATATGGACCAGAAACCATCAGTCATGTCGTTAATGCATAACTTGACGGGTCGTAGCTCCGAGCTGCATGCTGTTCACTTTCCTCCACTCGACCTGGAGGGGGAATGGTGGATAGGTTTGGTCGATTTTTAAACCTACAATGCGATACCGAACATCGATGAAAAAAACTGCAAGATGTATTTCGTGAAAAGCAGTAATATCTCCTGCGAGGTAACATTACCAGTTGGCTCATACTAATTAGACGACATTGCAAGGTCCATTAAATATTTGCAGCCTTTCGACACAGAATTCGAACTACATTAACATTCCACTACTCTGAAGAGCATCATCAGATGCAGTCAAGATAACGCCTTTAAGAAAACGGATTCCATCGGAATTATGCTGGGGATTGAGCCAGGCATTTACGAAGCTAATATAATCCACGAATCGTTGCGACCCATAAACATCTTGCCTGCTAATGTGGTACGAATAAACTGCAATTTGGCAACCGTAGTCCAAGCAATACACTGCACGAATTTTCAACCGACCGTCTCTCCAGGATATAAACTGGTCGTGGCTCCACAAAGCATAATTTACGTTCTGGTATTCGCGGAAAGAGCATACGAGGTGATAGTGAAGGTCGTCGAGCAGTAGGGAGAGTTGTTGAACTTTAGAAACGAAGAAATCACACTATGCTTGCATTTGAGAAGATGGGAATAAGATTTAGGCTGACCAGAAGCAAAAAACAAAGCAGCACATCAAACTGCAAATCAGTATGCCGCAGGTCACCAATGTGTTAACATATGCCAACGATATTTTCCTTCGTAGTCTTTGCTTCGAGGTCGATTGCCATGGAATATTACATAAACATCGATGGACCCGTAATTTTTGAAGACAGCACCACTAAAGAGGAACTTCATGCATACCAGCCATTCCTGATCAGAATATACACATCATCATCGGAATTTCGGATAACGGTCCAACACCAAGATAATTGAACTGTTCTTTGCCAGTTATTTCCTGTGATTCGGGGCTACACTGACGAAAGAAGATGGATCCAACCTGGCATTGACGAAAATAATGAGCAATGGTATGCTCCACTTCTTCGATCGCACCACATATTTGCTCAACGGTGTCGAAGTATACCAGACTGGAGAAGTCGGCGTAACTACCGCGATCAAAAATTACCTCTCACTCATGCAGAACGAGCTTTCTGCGGCCAAGATGGCAGGCTGGCAGATAGAAGATGACTACAGCGTTCCTATATACCTGGAGGGAAATTTGAGGTCTGCATTCCTCTAGTGATGTTGCTGGGATTCACCGAAGAATACAAACGAATTATCATCAATTATAAGCAGAACTGGTACTGCTCCTAGCCAGTATGCACTCAGAGATGCCATCGTGAGTATGGGGGAAAACCTGGAGACAGTGGAACTGAAACTTAAGTTTATCGAATAGATGATGCTGAGTACTATTGAACGCATCAATATGCTAAAGAATGTGGAAGATGTCAATTCCATTGATCCGGCTTTCAGGTCATGGAGTCTCGAGACCTACCCTGAAATGCCCGCAATCCAGTGCATCAACTGGATGGTGAATTCNAGATGCCATCGTGAGTATGGGGGAAAACCTGGAGACAGTGGAACTGAAACTTAAGTTTATCGAATAGATGATGCTTAGTACTATTGAACGCATCAATATGCTAAAGAATGTGGAAGATGTCAATTCCATTGATGCGGCTTTCAGGTCATGGAGTCTCGAGACCTACCCTGAAATGCCCGCAATCCAGTGCATCAACTGGATGGTGAATTCNCGGCTTTCAGGTCATGGAGTCTCGAGACCTACCCTGAAATGCCCGCAATCCAGTGCATCAACTGGATGGTGAATTCCAGCTTTTCCACCGAGAAACCGAGGTACATCATCGTTGGGCTACAGATCGGAAGACAGCACAATTTGAGACTGAACTGTTCGCTGTTCGACACATGTTAAATAGAAAATATGAAAATATACTTTAATAGTGAGAGCTATCTGTATGTTGATATGAACATGATCATTGAAAATTGTCAGGACCTGCTGGCATATCAAATGTACACTCAATTCCAAAATGCATATTATTGGCGCACCCAATCCCCGCTACTGAGCCCAGATACCTTCAAAAGTTTGGCCCCACTCATAGTTTTCGATGTGAGTAAACAGGATGTGCATACTAGTTCGAATGTGATCAACTGCAGGATCTAATTCACTACACATGGAAATATACCTCCACACATGTACACTTTCTGCCTGATACTTCATATACAATTGTCGAGACAAAGTTGTCAAGATACTTCGTGAATGCAGCAGAGGTTATAAATATGATGGGCTGTAAACGATATATGTTTATTCGGCTTCGAGCATAGACAGCAGCAGGCAGATNGCAGAGGTTATAAATATGATGGGCTGTAAACGATATATGTTTATTCGGCTTCGAGCATAGACAGCAGCAGGCAGATGTACTGTAATCTACAAGGCTTCCAGAGCCATAGCGGCTATGTGTTCAAGGAGATCGCAGTGTCCTAGGACAACGATTGCAAAACACTCGCATGCCCCTTCCGACACCCTAATTCGTGGAAACTGTTGGACGAGAAAAGCAAGACGACGTGCGACTGGCTCACCGAATACCATGGACTGGTGTGGGACGAAGGCAAGATTCAATAACCACCAAGTGGGAAACGTGCTGTGAGACTTGCTGATGCAGTATCTGCAAGGACCAGTTGACATGGTGGGGCCCGAACCGAAAAAATGGTTGACTTACTTGTGCTAAAACGATGTTGAAACCATCGATTTGTAGTTCGAGTACGGCTGTCCTTCGCNCAGAGGTTATAAATATGATGGGCTGTAAACGATATATGTTTATTCGGCTTCGAGCATAGACAGCAGCAGGCAGATATACTGTAATCTACAAGACTTCCAGAGCCATAGCGGCTATGTGTTCAAGGAGATCGCAGTGTCCTACGACAACGATTGCAAAACACTCGCATGCCCCTTCCGACACCCTAATTCGTGGGAACTGTTGGACGAGAAAAGCAAGACTACGTGCGACTGGCTCACCGAATACCATGGACTGGTGTGGGACGAAGGCAAGATTCAATAACCACCAAGTGGGAAACGTGCTGTGAGACTTGCTGATGCAGTATCTGCAAGGACCAGTTGACATGGTGGGGCCCGAACAGAAAAAAATGGTTGACTTACTTGTGCTAAAACGATGTTGAAACCATCGATTTGTAGTTCGAGTACGGCTGTCCTTCGCNAAAAAATGGTTGACTTACTTGTGCTAAAACGATGTTGAAACCATCGATTTGTAGTTCGAGTACGGCTGTCCTTCGCTGCACTACCTGACGAAACTTTACGACAAACAGCAGCGGTACGTTTGCGACAGGTCAGAACCTGACTGGTCATGTACTTGGATGTGCAAATGGTGTGCCTCGTCCTTGGGCCGTGAATCTGCTGCCTACGACTAGACAAGAAGTCACCCCGACATCGGTTACGAAGAACAATAATGAAAAATGAACAGAGAGTAAGTTAATTTTGTTATGGCAGTTCTGTATTTTTTTTTTAATAAACTGTGTGTGTGTAAAATAATTTAAATTTTTTTTCNGTTAATTTTGTTATGGCAGTTCTGTATTTTTTTTTTAATAAACTGTGTGTGTGTAAAATAATTTAAATTTTTTTTCTTTAACCTAAATCGTCAGATTTTAATTTTATCTACTTAAAGAAACCTTCAAAAACAAAATCAACATACTTATTATGCTACATAACGTATTTATGAATTGTGGTAATACTGATGTAGGGCGAAACCTGCAGGTGATAGCACCGATAGTCATGGGAATGTACACATGCCTTCAGGTTGACACAAGCAGTGTGTCAGATTGTGGGAATAGGGGAAGGGGGNTTAATTTTATCTACTTAAAGAAACCTTCAAAAACAAAATCAACATACTTATTATGCTACATAACGTATTTATGAACGGTGGTAATACTGATGTAGGGCGAAACCTGCAGGTGATAGCACAGATAGTCATGGGAATGTACACATGCCTTCAGGTTGACACAAGCAGTGTGTCAGATTGTGGGAATAGGGGAAGGGGGTGGAGGTGCCGAGGGAAGTAGACAATAGAGAGAGGGTTCTTGTGGCTGTTGCTTGAAGCATTAGTTACAAACAATATATAGTGTTCAATATTGCAAATAATATATGCGTTAAGGATGTAATTTAGTGGCCATTGTGCAGATTGAATTGATTTGTTGGGAAAACGGATATCTTGTAACATAAGGCCAATGATTAATTTTGTAATAGGAGGGTGGAGGTAATAGGTGGGTTGTTTGTTGGTTAGGGTTGTGGGATGATGGGTGGGGTAACATTATATGTTCCTCTAATTTTAGAATTTTTTTCAATTTTTATGATTGTGTGGGAGTTGGTAAAGAGTAAGAGAGGAAGGAGTTTGTTGCTTAGGGTTGTGGAGGTGTAGGGTGGGGTTACATTATATTTTCCTAGGTTTTTAGAATACAGTAGTTTTTTTTCGGTTGTTTTCGAATTTTTTTTATTGGGAAGGGGGTTGGTGAGGAAGGAGTGGCAGGGTTGGTTAAGGCTGTGATGTGAATGTCAGCTTGAACTTTATATTTTCCTTGATTTTTAAAATAATTTTTCCATTGTTTGCGATTTTTATATTTTAGTGACTATGTTTGGAAAGGGGTGGGGTTAGTTAGGGTTTGTGTGTGTGTGTGTTTAAGCTTAACGTTATGTGTTCCTTGATATTTAAAATTATTTCGTTAGTGTTTGTGATTTTTTATAATTTTGTGGGTGGGTGGTGGTAAGGAGTGTTGCAATGCATAAGCCACATTTAAAAGCTTACTTCACTACCTGTCTCGGTGGCCGAGTAGTTTGAGGCATCTGCATGCTGACTCAGGACTCGGTAGTTCATTCCCGCCCTTCTCCAGGCGATGTTTTGAGGCCCACGAAAATAAATGGCAGCTCACCTAGCATACATCTCTAGAACCAACATGGCAGCCGAGAGAGAGCGACACCAGTGCCCCTAACAGGCGAAAGTTTAACGAAGGATAAGTGTAAACAACATGGCGGACGATGGTGGCACACTCTAGCGGCCATAAACAACATTACCAGCACCAGTGGTGCACTCTAGCGGATGGCGAGAGAACTACGGCACGCAGAGAGCATGAAACAGATGTGAAGGTTATAAACAAGGCGTGCTACTTGTTGATGGCTGTTGATCCACCTCAGCTTGGTAGAGAATGTTATTAATTTGGTTTTTGCATACATTTTACTGGATCTCCTGGTTAGGTTTCTGAAGGAACGGACAATATGTTTACCAGACATATAAAATTCATACCGAATATTTCTTTCATGACCGCTTATGCTTATTCAGCTATGACCTCTGTCCTTCTCTTCGGTACTTAGATTTACGAGGAATAGTGGCACCCATTGACGTTTGTTTCGGCACTCTCCCCTGATTCCCCACTTCCACATCTGATTTGTAGAGTGATTTTGATTGTGTGGCAATCTGAAATCAAATACACGTCCTTCAGACGGTTCTTCATAACGTTGTTCTTCTATAACTCAATATATAAAAAATACTGTTTTAAAAGGAAATATATGTGTTTCTTTTGCAGATGCACACTGCTTCAGAAGAAAGTTACCAATGAGTATGGCGAGAAGTGTAATTTCTCCCATTGCTGTGGCACTATGGATGGAAAACAAGTAGATATTCAAGCTCCAATAAAAAGTGGTAGTGACTACTTTTACTATAAACCTTTTATCAGAACTGTACTGCTTACTGTTGTCGATGCTTGCTACTTCTTTCTTTTCGTTAGTGTACGATTTCAAGGGTCTTTATCTGACAATGTATATTCGCGAATACAGCCTTTCAGAAACTGTTTCTAACATCGCCCTTACATTTGCCACCTGCAAGAGCTTTGCCTTGTCGAAAATCACCGACACCGTTCGTTTTTGTGGCCGACGATGCATTTCCCTAGCAACCACATACCTAACATGAAACCCTACACATATACCCAAAGCAGAGGATGTATAAAGCGAATCGTCAATGGTAGAGTCAGCAGAGCTAGAAGTGTGGTTGAAAATGCGTTCGGCATCATGTATGTTGTGTTTATAGAGTTCTGAGGAGGCAACTGCTTCTTGAGCCAGGAAAAGCAGAATAAGTGGTTTTAGCTCATCCGTTTCTCCACAACGTTCTACGGAGAGGTCAGTCACCTTCCTCCTACTGTCCATCAGGAGGGATATTTGACTCGGAAGATGGCAACACTGGTGAATTGATACCTTGCCGGTGGAGAGTTGAAGAACAACCAAATTGTACATTCCTGAGACCTACACAGATTTACAGAAAACCTTTTAAACCTTCCCAAGACATAAGAAATAAACGTTCTTTATCCTTTGTCATTGAGGATGGGTACTACCAGAATGGGTTCTAAAAGATTACACTGGTGTCTTTGTTGCACATGTATCAACACAACTGGTAAAATCATTTAAAATATGTATAATGTTTTACTTTGTTTGAGATATACTGCAACGGCTTTATTTACACTTTATGTTGTGTACAACTATTTACTATTTTTGAGTTTGTAGAAATACAGTAATATTTCACTTTGTTACCATTACCATGTGCTTATCATGTTCAAACGTGTAAGGTTAATGTAAGATTGTGTATAACTGATCAGATTTTTCAATGACTTGTGTTACACTTATATGAATACACTGGAAATGTGGTGCGTAAAAATGTATTTATAACCAACTTCTTGTCTGGCCGACAACCTCTTTTGTTGCAAAAACCTAAAATGCCAAATGTATGTGTACGTTAAGGGGTTAAAGCCAACAGGTGTAAGTTATGAGTGACTCACTACTACGCCAATAAACTACCTCACGCCTAACAATAGACATATATAACAGGTTATAAAATGGTCCCTACAGAGGCAAATGTTACAATACATTTATTGTAAGCTATATGTAAAATGACATATTTTAGTTTAGTTGTTTTTTTAAACATGTAAACTGTCGAGTAAAAATTCGATAGTGACAAGATTATTTTTTGTTCCTATTGACAAGATGCAGTGGATAGTGCATCTGTACCCCCTGCTGCCCTCCTGCGCGCGCCCATGATCGAGCCCGAATCGCCGTGGTGGGAGGCGAGCGCGCTGGCAACTCGCCTGCCGAGGCCCCCACGACAATTGCCATGTACTCAGTACTCATTCCACTGTTTTTATAACATAGCACTCACTACTGGAGTATGAATGTTATCTTCTCACTGAACAGTGTCTCCATGAAATGGTGCTTCCTGGAAACCAGCTTCTCGTCTATGACGTGGTTCATTTTTATCTCTCGCAAACAGAAGACTCTTGAAGTTCATGCATTTGTACTTGTATGGAGCATCTGCTTCAGAACCACTCTTCCCTTTCTTCAATTCACGTTGTAACTGTCCAACAAGCGATAGTAGTCTGCTTCTTTCTCAATTCACACACTCCCATACCCATATCACTACCTTATACAGCTTATGGGTCATGTTTTTTTTAACCTGTCTTTAAAGTACAAATTGTTAGAGACCCACAGTATAGGATTTTCGTGAAACAGTTCGATCAAGCTAGAGGTTTTGTCCATGGTCCATTAAATTTCTGACCACACGCACAACACCATAAAACATAAATGAATCGGATTCACAAACACCCAAAAGCCCTCCAATACCGGTAACTAAACGTGGACGTCACGAGCTCAGCAAGACCTGGAGGACAGTTGCAATGTTCAGAGGCGGTATTTCAAAACACGTCTGCCAGTGTGGACAAACTTTCATAATGTTGTACAAGTTATATAACGTCTTTTGATCTTTACCGACACTGCATGGGAAGCATGTAACATGTTAACACGAAATTTGTGATACAACCTCAATTTATATCACTTTTATTCTTCCCTTTTTGCAACTAGTTATAGAAAACGTTAGGTTTATAACTTTACTATATGTCTTGCTATATAATTTCTTACCTTCTCTTTTTTTAACAAGTTATGCCACTTTGTTATATAACCTTTTAAATCATGTTTTCCTTTATAGCCTGGGCGCAGCTTATCGCCCGATTGCAAATAGCACGGGTCACCCAGGACTGCCTCCGTGATGTCCAAACACTACCATGGCCTACCCACTCCTCTGACATGTCCCCAATCGAGCATGTGTGGGACCAACTGGAGTCTGCTCTCTGCACACTTCAACTTACCCGTACACTCTACCACATCATGCGAGGTCTGTTCGTAATGATGTGCCTCCTTGCCCTACTTCTGTAAGGATGTGCTAGCGGCCTGGTGTGATGTCATTACCTCGCTCTGGGACTGCGGATTGCAGAAGAGGAGTGCAGTGGATGCTTGCTAGAATTTTAATATACAACACGGACGTCTGAACTGCACTTACGTTGAGACACTTCGTATTGGGTGCCGTAGTTGTGTAGCTCCTATACACAGCGGTTTGCATTTATGTGTTCACACGCTCTCCAACTCCCGCCGTGACATAGTGCCGTCTGGTAGAAGAGAGCAGTTGCGGAGCTCGGATACGTCACCACAGCTGCGGAGAGGCGCTGTAACGATACGCTGAACTTACGTCATGTGAATTAATTTACATCAGCGTTAGGACTACATCGTAGCCTGTGAGTCAACCAAAGCCAGTAGGGGACACTTTCTCGGCATAATTGTTCCACTTCCGGAATTTATACTTTTCATTTCTCTTGTAATTTTTTTCGAGTACAAGATTATATGGTACTAGGTAGTGGTTTACATAATTCAATTCCGTTTCTCGAAGAGCTATTTTAGCGGATTTTTCCATGCGTGTATAAGTTTTCTCGTGATAGTTGCTGTTCCGTCAGGATTGAAAGAAATATTTCAGTTAAATAAAACATTAATTTTCGTGTATTTTATTTGGTACATAATTTAAATTATCATAACATTTAAATTCTCTAAAATTAAGCACTGGAAAATAAAATATAATTTTATTTTCTCGCCATGAAATACCAGTTGTTTAATATTTAAATTATGTTATAATTTCTTCTGACAGTGCTTGATATTCTAAAATACCATACCTGAAAACTTTATCTTTAAAATCTCTGATAAATTCTTATGAATGTTTTGTAATACTGGAATACAATTCTTTCAAACATTTTCGTTACATTTTCTCGTAAATTCTTATAACATATTTTACCATTTTGATAAACAGTTCCAATCATGATCGTTAAATCCTCTAAGAAATGCCCATGAGTAAATATTTTAAAATAAAACCTGGATCAAAATAATAAAGGACTGTGTTCATAATACTGTTGGTGCCAAAAGAGTCTCGTTACAAAAAAGGTCATATGAAGATATATTTATATCACACAAATATTGTGGCAGATACCATTTTAATATAAAAACAACATATTAAATAAATGGCGTGATGTCTTCTGAAACGACACAAGCAAATTTCAGCGTACTTATTTATGTTAGTAAATTTAAACTTTCCTACCAATTCTCCTGATAAATTTTGATTTGGCCAAACGTAAATCCATATGAAATAATCATTAATATACTCGTAACAATAAAATTTGCCTTACGTATTATTTCCTTAATTCGATTAGTTCGCNATATGAAATAATCATTAATATACTCGTAACAATAAAATTTGCCTTACGTATTATTTCCTTAATTCGATTAGTTCGTGCCAAAATACTGCGAATATAAATCCAATTAATATATTTTCACATATGTAGTATTACATATGTCAGTCTGAAGAATTAGTATGGCTGACGTGAAAAAAAAAAAATCCCTTTAATTCCTATGAATGTATGACACAATCTGATTACTGGCTGACGACCGGCTTCACTTTTCCTGATAGATACTTCACATATTTTAAAAATTTCCTTTAATATTCGTGTTGTTGCAATATAACACCCTGCGGTAACGTGTAAAATACACGCGTTTCACATTGACTCGTCCAAAACACGACCTACGTATGGCAGGAAAATAATGATTGCAAAAATTAATAAAAATAGTGTATGAATACAAGAATTCCGGTGGGGCAAAGAGCATAACACATAAACATACATTTTTTTAAACAAAATTTTTACAATAAATACGTCACGAAATTAATAGTCCCTCAAAAAATATTAGCGAAGCGATCAATGACGCTGGCAAAGAAATACGTTTATTGGAATAATTCTTGATAAAGCTCTGATATGGAATCTTTGAATGAGATATTATGAATGCTGTCACAATAAAGTTGCATTAGCAAGATATAAGATACATTAGAAAAATATTCAATACATTTAGTAAACAAATAACACTTTTACAGCTTATTTAAGCAAAAAGAATTATGTATTCACAGGAAAGAATTCTACGGCCTGAAAACAAAGCAAAGCACTATTAGTCAACTTGAATAAATTGTTGTAAGTAAACACAAGTAAAGTTTAGAACAACACATAAACTACGGGAAACCACTGTTTTTCACATTGAAAAATATCAAATAAATTATCAAATCCAGAAAGAAAATCCTCTGTTTTCAGTTATAAAATCATGAAAATAATGATATTCAGTTTTTAGGTAATTGCCATCTCGCATGGAGCCAGGAAATTATAAAAAAAAGTACTACATACCAAAATCAATAACGCCGGGTGGCAGGCCACCGAGTGCTGTGATTGGCTGACAAATCAGTAGTCACCATNATATGAAATAATCATTAATATACTCGTAACAATAAAATTTGCCTTACGTATTATTTCCTTAATTCGATTAGTTCGCGCCAAAATACTGCGAATATAAATCCGATTAATAATATATTTTCACATATGTAGTATTACATATGTCAGTCTGAAGAATTAGTATAGCTGACGTGAAAATTAAAAAAAAAAAAAAATCCCTTTAATTCCTATAAATGTATGACACAATCTGATTACTGGCTGACGACCGGCTTCACTTTTCCTGATAGATACTTCACATATTTTAAAAATTTCCTTTAATATTCGTGTTGTTGCAATATAACACCCTGCGGTAACGTGTAAAATACACGCGTTTCACATTGACTCGTCCAAAACACGACCTACGTATGGCAGGAAAATAATGATTGCAAAAATTAATAAAAATAGTGTATGAATACAAGAATTCCGGTGGGGCAAAGAGCATAACACATAAACATACATTTTTTTTAACAAAATTTTTACAATAAATACGTCACGAAATTAATAGTCCCTCAAAAAATATTAGCGAAGCGATCAATGACGCTGGCAAAGAAATACGTTTATTGGAATAATTCTTGATAAAGCTCTGATNCTTCTGGCAAGAAATACGTTTATTGGAATAATTCTTGATAAAGCTCTGATATGGAATCTTTGAATGAGATATTATGAATGCTGTCACAATAAAGTTGCATTAGCAAGATATAAGATACATTAGAAAAATATTCAATACATTTAGTAAACAAATAACACTTTTACAGCTTATTTAAGCAAAAAGAATTATGTATTCACAGGAAAGAATTCTACGGCCTGAAAACAAAGCAAAGCACTATTAGTCAACTTGAATAAATTGTTGTAAGTAAACACAAGTAAAGTTTAGAACAACACATAAACTACGGGAAACCACTGTTTTTCACATTGAAAAATATCAAATAAATTATCAAATCCAGAAATAAAATCCTCTGTTTTCAGTTATAAAATCATGAAAATAATGATATTCAGTCTTTAGGTAATTGCCATCTCGCATGGAGCCAGGAAATTATATAAAAAAGTGCTACATACCAAAATCAATAACGCCGGGTGGCAGGCCACCGAGTGCTGTGATTGGCTGACAAATCAGTAGTCACCATCACCCCCACCACCAGAACAACGAAACTACTTTGACTCTGTAAGAGCAGTGGACCCTCGTTACCCGTCGACGAGCGACACCACACACGAGCTCAACGTAGGTTTGCACACACAGGCCAGAACAGTTCAAACACCATCACAAAGGGCGCTCCCGCCATTCGCGGGTTCAATGTGTAGCATCCTGGGCAAACAAAAAATGTAACTGCCCTTTGGCCTGGCCCCAGAACCAGAGAGAGTAAACAAAATACAGTGTTGAAGGACGCAGAGCCGTGGGCTTTGTGTGAATACGTCTGCCTTTGCGGGCATAGTCTATTCGAGGTTNTACAGTGTTGAAGGACGCAGAGCCGTGGGCTTTGTGTGAATACGTCTGCCTTTGCGGGCATAGTCTATTCGAGGTTTCTTCAAACTTTTCCAATCAAACCTTTGAAAAAATTACTGTCACGTATCCCTTATTTTCATCGCATGAGCAAAAGGTGTGTGGAGGACAGAGTAGTGATGTTATATCAGGCGGAACGGAGGAATCAAGGTCAGGCGAGCGATCATCCAAGAAGCGCATATTTTGTTTCAAAAAGCGAACCGCCAGGATAATAATTCTGCGGTGCGAGCTCCTGACCACAAGCTGATTGAATTTCCGCGTTTATATGAAGAATTCTCTAGTGGTTTACCGCCGTTGTCTCTCTCAGCATGACTCGGGGTGCGTACAAATTTCCAGGTCAAGGCCAGCTAGTATAAAAGTGCGACGGGCCTCTGAGCCAGGAGTTGATGAGTGGATGAGTGGATGGATTTTAAACGATAGAGAACGAGAGATAAAAGAAACGATCGGCGGAAGAAGTGATNTGATGAGTGGATGAGTGGATGGATTTTAAACGATAGAGAACGAGAGATAAAAGAAACGATCGGCGGAAGAAGTGATCAGTGGGAGGAAAATCTGCGACTGAGAGAATCTACGCAGCGAATAGTGCGACCGGCAGGCTGGACTATTGGACTGAATGCATGAGTGAAATATATTGCAAATGAAAGCACCAGACAGACTGAAAGTGTGTTAATGATGAGTATGAGTTCATTGACTATAACAAAAGAGAGATATTAAGAAGGACGTTAGTTACAGTTAAAAATTATATTAAATGTTGTGCTCACTGAGAAATAAAAAAAAATAATAGTGGAGATATATAGTTTAATGCTGTAAATAATAGCCGCGTGAATAAATAAAAAACCAAATTTAGTTCTTCAATTTTTATAAAGACCTGGATCTGTCACGAACTCGGATTCGTCCCTCACACGTCTTGTAACATTACATTTTATATGACGTACTTTTTTGTTTCCTTAGTATATCATGCATCCCAAGCGTAGTATTCATTCATCAACATAAAAGTACATTAGTTTTGGTTATCATGAACTTTTACTTGTACTTTATCTATATGTTGTAATATTTAATCCATAATTAATATGAATAAAAAGGGGAGAAAATAGTTGTGTTTGTAATGCCCAGTAAGAAACAGTCCTTATGGAAAATGTTATTACACTGAGTGCGCACGAATGCGATGCGCTGTCCCTTTGGAGTAACTTTATTTTCTCGATTAAGCTTTGTTTGCACGAGGAGGAGATCTACTCACCTCTCACCAAGACGAACCGAGTTCAATCTCCGGCCGGGTGACTCCCGGATTTTCACTAATGGGAATCGTTCCGGACGATGCAGCTGGTCGGCGGTTTTATCGGGGATCTCCCGTTTTTCCTTCACCCTTTGATTCCGGCACTGCTCCAATCTCACCTCATTTCACCCTCATCGGCTCTCAATACCTCGTCGTTAAGAGTCGCCCAAATTCCTTATCTCTACTCAACTCATAAAGCGGAGGATACCTAGAAGAGAGATTCCGTTTCGGCACAAAATCAGTTACTTGACTAGCCCATCGGAGTCACATATATACTGCCCGGAACATTTCCGCCCAAGCCCAATATCACCGCATGTAGCCACGAGCACCACCCGTGCCTCGCCCTTGCATGGCGCTAACTCAAGGTCATGCTCGCATCGTAGATAGATTCATTTATATAGTGTTATTAGTCACGAATTTATGGTGTCGGAATCGGTCACCACGCAAACGTTTTATCGCCGTTTCCGTCATGATACCTCAAATTTCGGGCTGATTTCAAATACGCATCCACGTCAAAAAAATTTTTGGATGCTAGAAACGTAACACTGAAGGAATTATATGAGTAAGAGTATGGGAAGGGGATAAAACGATCACGTTTCTTGTTGTAGTGTATGAGTGTAAATAATATCGCTGTTTCAAGTTTAATAAATTAGTTTTGAGGAACCAATTCAATTTCATGTTTCTGCTTACCGTGGTTTGTTATGCCTTCTGCTGTCGACGTGTTGACTACTATTTAAGCCTTGAACTATTGCTACTACGAAGTAAATGGATCAACTTTTATTATTCCCTCTCTAATTGTCACTATATATACAGTAGGGTGGGTCATTTTTCCTTATTTATCGAAATTGTAAAGGGCACAGCGATTGAAAGGTGCTAAATGGTATTGGTAATTCAAACGTAAAATTTTGTTACGTTCTATTGAGTTTTATTGCCTCCGGATTGTGATTAAAGATTAAAAAAAAATAGTTTTTGAAGGTTTTTTTCTCAATAAAAAAATAATAATATAGAAATACTTTATACAAGTGATTAAAATCGAAATGAATGAAAAATATACTTTGTTTTACTAATACTAAGNATAATATAGAAATACTTTATACAAGTGATTAAAATCGAAATGAATGAAAAATATACTTTGTTTTACTAATACTAAGCAGGAAGGTGTGGAGCGGAGTGATGTTGTTACTAAAACTGCACTTTCTCATGTTTCGTTTTCTATATTAAGCAAGTGATCAGAATGTGTTACTGAGATATTGAAAGAATATTTAATTGTCACATCGCTCTAATGAATAAAGCAAATATTTTTACACATGAATTAATTATCCAGAGTTTTATCGCTTTATCAAGTATATGTATTAGGGAAAAAGGGGGGGGGGGTCACTTATGTACGAAAAAAAACACTTTTTCATCGGGCACAATTAGAAAACGATGCCAAACGATGTCTTCAAATAGCATATAAAGTTCGATTGCAATCGGAATTCATCTTCTGCCTCCAGATCCATCTCAAAACAGTAAAAAAAAAGTCTTCAAGAAAGGTCTCACAGTATGGTATAGGAAATCACTCCAGGCAACGATATGTAAAATTGAAAATACTGAGATCGTTAGTTTGGTAAATGTTTAATAAAGAGATAAAGAGAAAACATATTTTTTACATTTTTACACAAATAATTATTACAATAAAAGGTTAAATAACAGCAAAATCTTTCTTGCTATCGAACTTCGGCATTGCTTTTCGTGACTCTATTTGGGCTTCTATGAGGCCTTCTCTCTCACTTTTATCACATAAAGTGATTGAAGCCTCAGTGACAGCTTTGACTGCTCTTACGACTGCTTGCGTATGACATGGTAGACGCAATAAAGACAGTTCTCCTTCTCCTTTTCGTTCGATAAACAACAGGAGTTCTTCTTCGCTCACATGTTTTAATATTGGCGGTTCAGTAATATTTTCCTNATAAACAACAGGAGTTCTTCTTCGCTCACATGTTTTAATATTGGCGGTTCAGTAATATTTTCCTACCAATCCAAAAGATCGTAATATGATGATGCATCACAGTTCAATTTCGGTAGCTGAAACAGTCGCAAGCTATTTGATGTGGTCCTTCTGGCTTTCAGAAGTCGACGGGCTGCTAATTCACGAATTTGCGGTTGGGGGTCGGTCAGCATTGCAAGCAATAAATTTTCCGGGAGTGCGAAATAGCTATTTCTTTGAATGACTGGGTCGACAACTGCTTTCAAAGTTTTTGATAAATATCGGGTTTGCTCGATGAGTTTGAATAAGTTTCGTGCTCCATCTTTACAGCTGGGGTGGGATTTGACAGAAAACCATACCGGAGCGTAAGCCTTGACAATATAGGTTGCAAGGGTAGTTAGGTTTTCAGAGGGAGCGTCCACCGAAACATACAGATGGAGAATTCTGTTGGCACGCGTTAGCCATCGGGCATGGGACATTTTGCCTGGTGATTTGTTCCCTAAATAATTAGGAAATATACCTGTTGAAACCGCTTCGACTATTCTGTACAAATATTTCTGGTCGGTACTAATATATTTTGCAGAAAACTCTGGTAAGTCCGTGGAAATAGGTTGAAACTGAATTACTGGTCTTTTTTTTTTCTCACAGTTTTCGAGTTCTTTCCCAATAGTCCCTGAAAATATCTGCGGTCCAGATGTACTACCATCAATGTGTTGAAATATATGTCTGAATGGTAGTTCATTCATATGTAATAAGCATATAATCCACTGCAAAGGTTTACCCAATCTTTTTTCAAGTAACCTTAAAATACCGCCGTATTTGCCTACATTCACATTGGTTCCATCACACCCAATTGCCATCAAATATCCTATAGATATATCTGCTTTCAAGAAAAAGTCGGCAATTGCATGTTCTATGTTTTTCGCACTGCCAGAAGTAGGCGCGATGTGACCCATGAACTTCGATTCAGGTGCCTTAATCAAAGATATATGCTCTTCAATTATGCTTTGCCTGTATTTTCTCCCGCTTTTTCCAGATATAATCAAAGTTTTGTCCTTTCGTCCGTCGAAGTACAATGCAGGTATTTGTAAAACTCTTTGTTGTGCAACTATACCTTTCCTATTTTTTTTCCGTTCTCGACGCAGCTTACTTTTGTCTATAACTTGAGAATTAGACGCTTGAAGAACTGCCGATGCGATGGCTGCCCCTGCCCTATCCGACACTCCATATCTATCACATGTTTTTGACAGTAAACCATAATCAACTGGCAAATTGGAATTACTATCCGGTTTAGCACTTGAAGGTCGCAACTGAAGTTGGGTTTGCTCTTTACAATCAGACTGGCTACATTCTGATGTGCTGCTGAGCTCCTCCGTACATTTGTCGGCTACTTTTTGACGTTTACTCAGAGATTTTTGTCGCAATAGCTTTCTTTTCAGTGCTTTTGTAATAAGGCTTGTTGTGACAACATCTACGCCCCCTATCAACATTTTTCTAGTCGTTCGTTGGTCAACTATGAAGCTGTGTTCTCTTACATGTATTTTTTTTATGCTTAGGGCAGGTACATTTAGAAATATCCTGACACTTACAAGCCGAAATATCAAACAAAGTTTTAGTTCTAAGACGAAACTCTTCCAACTCGTTTTGCGGTATTTTTGGGTGAGACTTGAGAAGGTTTTTGCACTTTAAATGATATGCCTTTAACATTGCTTTCACTCGTCTTTGTTCTACTGTAGGAATAGAAGCTTTAGTCCATATTTCTATAAGTTTTGCAATTACAATAGTCTCTATTTCTTTATAAGTGGGTTCTTTTTTAGATTCCCTCTCATGTTTTATCTTGTGTAGGGTCCACTCATAACACTTCATGATTTCTTCATACGTTGGTAACACATTGTCTTTTAAATCACATACATCACCAAACAACGCACATTTCCAATTGATACGAGTACGATTCATGGTTAAAATGCACGAGAAAACACAAAACAAACAACCAAACTCTAGTTAGCGACGGGCGACACTGGTTGTTATTGTCTCAAATTGCGTGTCATTTGTCGCATCTAATGCTCTTCCCATCTCCCCTGCTTAGTATTAGTAAAACAAAGTATATTTTTCATTCACTTCGATGTTAATCACTTGTATAAAGTATTTCTATATTATAATTTTTTTATTGAAAACAAAACCTCGAAAAACTATTTTTTTAAAATCTTTAATCACAATCCGGAGGCAATAAAACTCAATAGAACGTAATAAAATTTTACGTATGGATTACCAATACCATTTAGCACCTTTCAATCGCTGTGCCCTTTACAATATCGAGAAATAAGAAAAATGACCCACCCTTATATACAGGGAGAAGTTTCTTTTGTCACCTGATTGAACGTTACACTTTAGTAACATTACAAACTATAAACGTAAATTTACTATCCGCTGTTAATTTACTCTTAGAATGTTAGTCGTTGTTTACTTCAATATGTAGGTATTTTACTGTAGAGAATAATTTAATAGCTTAATACGTGTTTTGCTGAATCAACCGTTAAATAGGTAATAGCGTTTATGTGATACAGCCTGAAACGCAAATGATGTGCGTACATGTATTTATCATCACAGCACCAACGTAGATGGATTTCTAGGAAGTGTTATGTAGGAAAAGTTGCATTTCTCATCTTCTTTCACAACTGATGTATTGACACGGATGACTCATCGAACTAGAAGTAATTTCTCTTACCGTGCAGGGTAACTCCTTGGGAAAATTAGGATAAATGTTATATAACGCACTGGTGAATACGGCCGTATGAACATTGCGATGAAGTGTACAGATGCAGTTATACATTTTTCAACCAGTTATTTACAATGCATTCCCAGAACAAATGCTAGTTGTTTTGAAACCTATTAAAAATATTTGTTAGTTGTCGGTGTCATATTTCAGCAAAATTCTTGATATAGTAGATAAGTTATATTAAAAAATAAAATTCAGTCCTCCCAAATAACCCATGCACATGTGGGAATAACAATACTTACGTAAAATATATGGATTTTTAAATTTGTAGTCTTAACGCAAGTTTCGAAACTTCCAGGAGCCAGATGAGTCATACAATTTTTTCCGTTCTTATAATGTAATACATTAAAAGAGGGTCGCGAGAGCTTTAAGTCCTATTTAACTATTATGCTGTAAAACAATAGCCTGAGTTGATATTTTGTTTCAAATTCCTTGAGAGTATATCTAAATATCGTCATACTATATTCATAAAATGTAATTTGTTAGAAGTATTTAATAAAAAATTGATGGATAGTTAATAGAAAATAACAGAGATCCAAAAGTGGAAAAATAAATACGTTAATACACGTGCGTAACTACATGAACAATTGAAGCTTGCTTACGTATATTAGGAAAAAGAAAATGAGAAAACAAAATTAATGGTTTTATTGAGACAACTCACCTTGTTAACTAAAAAGTTATATTTATTTATGTATAAATTTACAATATGTGGTTAATATTGGATAATACAATTGCAAAGTTCTTTGCATTTAATTGAATTAAGGCGACGCCATATTTTTCTTATGATTTAAAAACGCTTTGCTGGTTTCACAATGTAGAACTTTATTTAACTTAAAACCAAGAGCAATGGTATAATGGGAGTAAAACTTCACATTCTAAGTTTGCTATATTTTATAAAACGTGCAGGAAAAATACTCTCATGGGTGATGGCTATTGAAGGCTAGCACACTGAAAAATGTATTTTGCGGCAGCCACAAAATGTTTTGTTGGTGTTCAACCTGCCAAATTATTTGTTAGTGAACACAAAAATTGTTGTAGCCACTACAAAATAAATTTGTAGCGGCCACAAAAGTTTAGTGGTGACAATTAAAAAAGTTTGTGTCCACTACAACATAATTTGTCAGGGTGAATACCAACAAAACATTTTGTGGCCGCCCCTAAGTATTTTTTTCAGTGCATGACACCACATACTATCATTATACATATTAAGCAGTCAACTTTCCGGGGTTGTAGGGGACAACAAAAAAGAATTTTCCAGAATTCAGTCAATAAAGATATTGAAAGACAGACAATATAGGGGGTGGGGGGATATGTTTATGTTTTTTATTATTTGAAAATAACATTCTTCTGAAATATTCCTATGGTATATACTATTTCCATAAAACAGAAATGACCTGCATGTGTGTATTTACTCCTATTATAGAAAATAAGCTTTACAATTTTTGGTTTAAAAACATGCAGTAACGCTGAAACAGTGGCAAAATAAGATTTTCCTTTGTTACGTAATATCCAACATTTGTATCACACATCACAGATAGATGTCAAATTTTTGGTCTCATTAATTCTCTTAGCTTTGTTCACAACTTCTATGTTCTAACAAGCGCATAACCATATATTTTAATTTAAAATTACCAAAACTAAAACATCCCCCTCTAAATAAACGTGACCACTCTGGATTCGGTTTATGGGAAGCTCGCTTTCCCGAAGTTTGGTCTGCAGTAGGAACGTTGTAGATTTGTACGCTATTAAGCATTGACGACAGGTCTTTTTCAGTTTGGTAGCTACTGATTTGCAATGTTAACCTGCGGTTATAAACTATTAAAATATGTGCCTGTAAAACTGACTGGAAAAATACACATGCCGATGATTTCTTTAAAGTTTACACACTCGGTCACAAGCAGGCATATACGAAGGTTATTCGGAAAGTAAGGTCCGAATCGTCGTATCTAATCGAATGTCACGCGAACATTGTAACGCGCATGCGCACCGACTCCCGGCATGCCTTGCTCGTCAAACGACGCCATTTGCATTGGTATTGTTGCAGTGTGCTGTTTACAGTGTCAGTTCGAAATGTTTTAAGCAATTGATTAGCCCGTCAACTGTGAAATACGGTCAGTGATTCGGTTTTTGACAGCAAGGAACGTTTCAGCAGCGGAAGTTCATCGACAGATAAGTCAAGTGTATGGCCGCAATGCGATGAGTGACAGCAAAGTGCGTAAGTGGGTGAGAGCTTTCGAGGACGGACGGGAAAATGTCCATGATGAACCGCGATCAGGCCGACCATCAGTGACCATAGAAGATTAGGTCAAAGCCGTGGACGAAAAGATTCGAAAAGGCCGGCGTTTCACAATTTCAACTTTAGAATTGGAATTTTCGATGGTGGGTACAACAACTTTGCACAAAATTGTCTCTGAAAATTTGCAATTTCACAAATTGTGCGCACGTTGGGTTCCCAGGCTGCTTTTTGAGGAACACCAAATGAAAAGAATGGCTTGTGCTCTTGATGTTTTGGACCGATATCATAAGGAAGGTGATCAATTTTTAGAGAAGGTTGTCACAGGGTACGAGACGTGGGTTTCTCACATGACCCCGGAGTCTAAACGTCAGTCAATGGAATTGCGTCACCCGACATCACAAGTCAAAGTCAAGGCCAAGCGGACAATCTCAACACGCAAGGTTATGGCAACCGTGTTTTGGGATAGACATGGAGTCGTGATAGTCGAGTTTATGCAGCAAGCAAGAGACAACAATCAATGCAGACGCTTACTGCGCTACCCTGACTAAACTTCGACGTGCAATACGAAATAAACGACGTGGCCTTCTGACGTCTGGAGTTTTGTTGCTGCATGACAATGCCAGACCCCATTCTGCCATTCACACCCAAAATCTGATCATATCTTTTGGATGGGAACAGATTGACCACTCACCGTACAGTCTAGACTTGGCGCCGAGCTATTTTCACTTGTTCCGCTGGCTTCGCCACAGATGACGAGGTGAAATAAGCAGTTAGAGACTGGTTATCTTCACAGGCGGCAGACGTCTATGACTTAGGCATACAAAATCTTGTAGAACGTTATGAAAAATGTTTAAACACATATCGAAACTATGTAGAAACTAGAGAAACATGTAAGCAATAAAATAAAACATGTTTTTTGAACAAATCTGTGATGGTTTATGTTTTATAAGACATCGGATCTTACTTTCCGAATAACCCTCGTATCAATGACGATACTGCTGTGAAGCCTTTAACAGCTTCTGAAGTCAACCGTTCTAGACAAATAATCAATTATTTTACAAACGTAATCTTATAGCATGTTGCAACATATGAANTTCTGAAGTCAACCGTTCTAGACAAATAATCAATTATTTTACAAACGTAATCTTATAGCATGTTGCAACATATGAAAGACACTTGGACGTATTATTAACTTTATTATTATTGCAATGTCGTTATGACCAACGTGCCAAGTCCCATGACTTCCTCGTTACGTCTATGCAAATACTACGAAATCGCTTTTCGTATTCTGCGTGAAATGAACACCTTAATTTTAACTATAAATAATTATTTCAACTAAGTAAAATTTTACGATAGCGTCAAAGTATCAAGTGCTTTATGAAGCGTTGTTCTACTTTATTCCAGTTTTTTCCGCTGTTGTTTTAAAAAACGCACGTTTCCAGCGTCAGTTCGGAATAAAATGTTTCGTCCCACTGAAGCCAGAGGCAGCGTTGGCACACACGCTCTCGATGAAGGCAATCAGACGGCTGACATGCGAAGCGAAACTGACAGAACTCCCCTCGGCCAGCGCAAGCTGTGCAAACATCCTGAACGACAGCAAACAACACCACGTGCCGTGCGGGACAAGCGATTGGCGTGTTGCCGGCAAACACGCGAGCTGCACCCGCGGTCTCATTGTGTTAAACATCTCCACACCTCTACACCGGCGTGAAACCCCAACCGCGGGCTTTGTGATGGAACTTTCAAACTCACTGTCAACGAGTTCTAAACTGGCTCAGGATGTGCTTGCTGCTTTCAATTTCTGTTTGACGTACTTTTGCCAATACTAGACTGAATTACATTACAATCTTGCATACTTTAATATCAAAATGGCTATAACTGCTTTAAATCACCGAATTTGGTTGCAGATCAGTTTAAACTGCTCAACTTGGTTCTGTGAAACCCTCCTGATCATTTAAGTGGCTGGTATTTACTGATCAGACATCGATTTATACTGATTCCTATTTAATTACAGTGGCCTGGTAGTTCAACCTCAGATAACTGTACTGATATACCAGAAGATAAAAGCTCATAAACTAAAGATTCTGTAAACTAATTCTGCTTATTGAAATGACTGATTCAAATTTAGAGTGCATGACTGTGTTGAAATTCAATGAATAGAACGTTAAGTTAAAATTGGTATACATTGTTATGTTAAAGGAAATACATAAACATGTAAATCAGTTCCAACAAGATGAACAACATTAAGATAACAGCTGAGCGTTTACTGCTCGCCTCTCATCAAGGTGAACCGGGTTCAGTACCCGGCCAGGTCACTCCCGGATTTCCGCAAGTGGTAATCGTGCCGGACGATGCCGCTGGTGGCCGGGTTAACTCCGGGACCTCATGTTTTCCCCACCTTTGCATAATTGAGAAGTGGACATAAAATAATCTTTTGCTATTAAAAAACAAATGTGATTAATTAATAACAGGGAATTAGGGGGGGGGGAGGGAGATATTTCGAAATATAATGTTAAAAAAAAAAAAGCTTCCATCTCGCCAGCAGGGGGACTAGAACCCATATCATTAACAACAATAGCAATTTGACTTGCAAGCCTTAGGACTATTTTGGTACTGTGTATAGTAGTAGACTCCAACAAAACATTAGAGAAGTTATTTGTTTAAGAAAAATAGGAGAACATATCTAATCACTTCCAAGAGTTGTGTGTAGATATGAAACATTAACAGTTATTGAATAATAGCGTCACATGTTTTTTAAAATTATCGTCGTTTATTAAGAGTATTAGAGTAGTTTTAAGTGTTTTACGTTATACAAACTTGCAATAAATTTCTTTTGGAACGTAACTATATTCTACATCACCTATAGTCTTTT